>CADDXX010000134.1:327753-346570 GCA_902810485.1 Alauda arvensis | reverse complement strand
TAYRTATTGCAAATCCAAAMAGGATGTATCTTCTGGATATCCTTTGATCATACTTTGTCCATATCCATATCTATTTTTCTAATAATTTTCTTAGGATTTTATTCCATTCTAGATGCAGGACATGGCCTTCATTGTGCTTAATGTGGCTCTTGTCAACATATTTCCCTGGTCTTTTGAGGTGCCTCTGAATAAACAGAGCATTTTGGTCTCTCCAGCATTTTGATCTGCCATATTCTCTGACTATTCTGTAATTTATGAAGCTGCTGAGAGTGTACTTGTGTCCCACTGTCTGGGTTTTTAATAGAGGCATTAAATTATTTTGGACCAAATATCAATCTTCAGCTGACTGGTGATCAGTTGGACTCTGTGCTACTGAATGCAACCCTTCAAGCCTTGTGATTCAGACAGTTTTTCACTTTTGTTATCATTTGTTAATCCAGTCAGTGTCCAARTGGCTGGGCTCTGAGGATACTACAGGAAACACTGGCAAAGATAAAGGTAAGGTAAAACTGCAGGCACTGTTCTCGTCAAAGCAGGCAATCATGTTGGTAAGGGGTCAGTTTTCCTTGTCAGATCCATGCTGAATGTTTCCTTGCAAATTTGCCTGAGAATGATTTTACAGTGTCTTCAGTCTACTCCTTTGGTATGCTGAGGATGCTGATCTGGTCCCATGGACTTATACAGTTAGTTCAGTTATATTCAGTTTAGATGTCTCCTAACTCKGATCTTCCTCTGCATTTAGTAATTCTTTGCTTCCACAGGCTTTGCCAGTAGGCTCAGAGATACTGCTCTGGGCAGTTCTCACCCAGCAGTCAGGGTGGTTGAATTCACACACCAGATGCATCCAAGATGGTTTCTTGGATCTTCCTGGAGCCTAATTTAGAAATATGTTTTAAATTTGCTGTTTTCCAGACYTCAAGTACCAAAGCAGTTGTAAGCTGAAGATCATACACTGTTTAATAGTTCAGCAGTTTCTTCTCTGAATTACTTTTAATATTCTTGAACAACTAACCATGCTGAAAATGTGTTGCTTTTCATTTTATATGTATTCTATAACCTCTTGTAACAACACTGTGGTTTAAGATTACAGTTTTTCATCAGCAACCCTGCATATTCTGGGATGAGGACTTCCTTGAGGTCTGCCATGATGAACTTGGGCAGGGGAAGAAACATGGGGTTTTTTTGGTGTGGCTTTCTCTGAATCACTTATTTGATCCTTTATTGCTTTTTTGAGCTATCAAGATTCCTGCTTTTAATGTGTTTGAAGGACTTACTCGTAATATTTATGACTTTTGTAAATTATTCTTCAGTGCTTTGTTTTCTTCATTTTGACACGGCTTTAGGTTTTTGAAAGATGCTTACTTCCTTTTGTTAACTACTTCTGTCCTATTGTTAATCTGTTCCAAGTTGCCCTTTGTATCAGATTTTTTGGTTTTGTTTTGGTTTTTTTTTCATTTTTGCAAGGTAATGTTTATGTGTCTCCAGCTAAGTATCCTGAAATGCTGCCAGCAAAAAATTTAACTCTCAGCTGCCTGACCTAGCTCTTTTTAAAAAGTTCCCTTTCATGAAACAAATGTGCTGTAGTATCCAAGTACATACTGGTTGCTGTTAGAGTGCTATTCCTGCGTGCTACTCAGAACTAAGTTAAGAGCTGCTTTTTCCCTCTTCAATCTTATGTTAAGTTGCTTCATAAAAACCTTGATTTGTGTCTAAAAATTTACTCTTGCTGCCAGGCTATAGTGCTATGCCTGTCCAGATTTTATGAGGGTAGCTGAAGTCTTCCACTCCTACTGTACTCTCTGGCCTCATAGCACTCCCTTAAAATATGTATTTGGGGAAACTATCTTTTGCTCATCTATGTACCCAAGTCTCTTCCTCTCTTTTTTCAGAAAAGACCAAAGGATGCTTGTTCTGCCTGCTCACTAGGGCACATACTCATGTGTGGTAATGAGATACTCTGCCCAAATATAGGATATTTACTCTGTGTGACTGCCACTAATATTAACCAGTACCCTCTCTTCATCCAGTCTTCTTCCACTTGTGGTGTTTGGGTTGAGGACCATGCATGACACCTGCCATGTGAGAAAAGAAATTTAAAATTGTGGTAGTTTGTTTTGCTAAGATGTAAAATAAATTATCTCTGTACTTCCTGTACAGCAAAATACATTTGCCTCTTGTGTGCAGAAATAAGACAACCTGTTGACATTTTTGGTTTGCACTGTGTTGCTTTGATTTATGCAAGTGCCTGTTGCAGTTTGGAATTGAATCAGATTAGCATTTGTGGAGAACTGACCTCCTAAAATAGAAAAAACTTTGATAAAAGATGTTATTGTGGTGGCGACAGTGGGAGGGATTTCCAAGCATGCATTTTAAGTATGTTCAGGCTGTTACCAAATCAGAATTGTTATCTGTTCTCTGCCTTGCATCACATCTACATTAACCAACCCCCCCACCCAGGATTCTTAAGATACCAGTCTCTCTTCATTAAATCAAGAGCAAGAGCCAAATGATTGAGATTCCTACTTGGCTTATCACATTTGGAAAATTGGCATCCTTTTGACAGTAAGACAAAGTAATGACAACCTGCATCTATACTGGAAAAATAATGTGTGTTAAAAATAGCTTTCAGCTAGCACCACATCAAACATGATTTTGTATTTAATTTAGATGGAGATTGAAAACTTTTATTGCAAATACATTAATCCATTTATTGAGAGAAGTTTGTGGCTTTTTATGCTACAATTACTGTATGCTAGAAGTTTCTCCTGTGAATACTAGGAAGACTTTGGGGGATTATGGACTGGCTAGGTAAAATGTGCTAAGTTAGGTAACAAATTTGGTGTGTTAGTTCCACTGTAGGGGAGTTCGTGGGTTTGTGTAGAAGGAATTTCATGTACGAGTAAATTATTACTTGCTAACTGCCATTAATCCAATGCAGCACTTTTGTTGRTAGTGGATCTGTGACAGTGAAGTAAGATAAAAAGATGAAAACTAGGAAAGAAAGCCTTATGACTTCCTCTCTCTCTTCCTTTTCTTCCATACTGGTATGATAGCTTTTATTTTGCATTACTTTTGGTTTAGGTGCTTTCATATTCTGTTAATGGAGCTGTGTTTAGTTCCAACTGTAAGGGGGGCAGTTGCTCTAAAATGAGGCATACAGCCATCTCATTTTGTGGTACACCTTTTTTCTTGTATCATTTGCTCATGTGCTTCAATATTGCTATTACTGGTTTTACTGTTACTGTTGTTACTAGTTCTAGCAGTTTATCTTTTGGGCAATGCGTAATATTCTTGCCAAGGGCGTTTTTTTTTTTAATGTGCAGAAGAATTTATTTTGAACAATTGAGTTTTATTGCCTGAGGACATCAGCCAATCCTACAAAGTTATTGAGATGTCATTTAATTGTCACAGAAAAATGAGCAAAAAAATACAAGATCCAGCTCACGTACWTTCAACATTTTAATTCTGTTATGCTACCCTAATAACTTTGTAAAATCAGAAGTTTATTTCCAGTCGTGCACAGAATACAGGTTCTCAAAAAGCTGCCTGCTATGTTAGCTTATTTTCACAATCACTTTGTGATTGTGTGTGTGGAATAAAGGGACAGAAATTTTTTGCAAAGAAAACAACTGAAAAATTTTTCTGTACTCTCATTTTTACAAAAAAACTTACTTTGTTTATATTTCCCTCTCTAGCAGAGGAAAATCACAGTCTGAATGGTGGAGGTTTCAGAAAGTTGGGAAGTACCAAGAAGAGTAAGAAGCAGATTATTTTACTGAAGGTGTATTGATTAGTCATAAAAATATGATGTGTGTTAATGGATATCCTTCATTTTCACTCTGATTCAATCCGTTGTGTAAGAATAGGGACAGGCATATATTTTTGGAAGAGTTATTAAAGCCAAAAGAAGGGACGAAGTGTCCATCAGAATCAATACTTTTAAGAGCTGAAGTGTCTGTGAGAACATTTTTTYCCCTCAAGCTGATTTCTGACAAATGGAGACCATAATGAATGAAGATACTCACRTTGGATTTGAGGTGATTTGAAGACAGCAGAATGCAAGCTGTTACCAAAAAACTGCATAATGGAAGAGAAAATGGGCAAAAATATATATATTAATTTAATTTTAAAATTACATAAATTTTATACATACATGTGTGTAATGTAATTCTTTAATGTACACAACCATGTAGTAATTTCAATGTGGAATGAGGTGTTTTGTTTCTTGTGTTTCTTGGTGGGGTGGCTGGTCCTTGCTTGCATGCAACTCACATGGAAATTAGTTTGCCACATCTCCCTGTAGTATAGGTTTTTTGGGATTAATGGGAAGTGTTTTCTAATAGAAAACCACAGCTTTTGGAATGCTTTTGGCTTTAAAGGAGAAGAGTCTCGAGCTGTGAATGTTGTATGGAGTAGGGAAAATTGAGTGGAGGGCAGAGTGACAGGTTGTGGCTCCACATTCCCTAAAACCCTGTGCTGCTGGTGAGGAGGAGGTAGAGTCCAGAGTGAAGGGATGAATTTGTTCCTGTGAAAAGTTGGTCGTGGTTGTGGTGGGAAAGTGTTTTAGCTATGTCTGTGTCTGACCATCAGACTCTATTCTTATTTGTCAATAAAATGAATTCATGAGAAAGAAGCTGGGTGGGCATCTGTCAGCCAGCCAAGCTGCCTACATTCTGGCATGCTTTCTRGATGTACACACATTCCAATTTCTGTCCTGTCTTCCCTCTGCTTTTTCCAGAAACTGACAGATAGGGATTAATACTGAAAATACCAATTTAAGGCACGACATTTAACAGAGAATACTGATAGTCTGGATGAATGTAGCCAAAAACTGTGCTATTTCTAGGAACATGTGTAGGAAAGAATGCATTGTTTTTATCCAGTCTTAATCCTAGTTTTATGTTGCTGATTTGAAATTTCTATTGCACTTCAGGAAAGGGTTATGTACGTTCTAAGTCACAGTTAACATCCAGGCCATAAGGATGTCTCTACAGAGGCTTTACTTTGCCATACAGAGCAAGCAGTGTAGGGTTTTGGGTTTGTTTCTTTTTATTATTTTTTGGCTTGTTTGTTTGTTTGTTGATTTTGTTGGTTTTTTGTTTTGTTTTCTGGGGTTTTCTTTTGTTCTGTTTTATTTTGGTTTTTTTTCCTTGGGGGGGGTTATTATTTGTTTGGGTTTTTAAAAATTACTTTAATTTTTATTTTGGTTGTTGTTTTTGGTTGTTCAGTTGGTTTTGCCTGGGGTTTTCTAGCAAAAATAAAGATTGCCCTTTATTTTGTCCCCTCAAGAATACTGAGATAAATTCATTTTTATATACCTTGCACTTAAAGTAAAAAATTAATTTTGATTGCTTGGATTTTTTTTKACTTTGCRGTCTTGCAGAGGTGCTYGCAGAACAGCYTGATAYGAGTTTCAAACCCATTTCAYAATTCACTGTAAAAACTAAAATGAGTGGACTTYGGTCTAATTCTTAAGTTCTTCAGTGTTTCAGACATATGCTAAGGGGGTTTCCTGTTTTAACTACTGTGTAGCTGCCCCCTTTCTGCAGTGGATATTGAGAATGTTTACAATTTCTCGCCTTTCTCATTGCTTTGATTTTGGAGTGCTTTGCTCTAGTAAAACCTCTGGGGTTTGTAGCACTGACTTCAAAAGATTTTCAGCAGRAAAAGCACAGGAAAAATTTTAAGAAATAATTTCTAGTAATAGGTTTTGTAACTTTCTTGTTYCTTGCTTATAATTTTAATCTACCTTCCAATATAAACCACTGTTAAAGAGCTAAGAACTATAACATACCCCATAGGGGACAAATTGTTAATGAGGTGTAATTTGAAAGGGGAAAGATATCTGCAAAAGGAAATAAGAGCCCCAAGGCTGCATAGAAGTGCCTTATTACCAGTTGCACTGGGCATTCTGATGAATGAGTTTTATTTATCGTGTTTTTATAGTTACTTCCACTGAGCTTTCAGCGACACTGGAAGAAAAATGCCCAAGTACAATATATCTAATGTAGCAGCCAAAGATTTTCTAAATCAAGAAATATGGAAAAGAGGCTACAGGAGTAGAAGAATTTTACACAGCTGTTTCAGAAATAAATTTTTTGGTTGGCCTCCCTGTGTGAGGTATATACTAAAGTTTATGTGTGTCACTGAAATTTTGGAGATACTTTTCTCAACATCTGAAAGGATATGAATCTAAAAGTKGAGTAGTTTCCTACAAGTCTACAAGGTCAGCAGGGAGGGAAATAGGAGAGGAAAAGTCGCAGATCAATTATTAAGATATATATAATGATTATTTCAGTGACTACTTTCCTAAGATTCYTTGTCAATTTTGGATGAGGTAAACACCTTTTATATAACAGGGGTATGTTTTCCCTTTAAGCAGCTGTTTCATTTTTTCCTGCAGAAGTGGCCAGTTTGGATCTGAATGTTTRTCTTTTAGAAACTGGATAGAAATCACCCACCCATTTAATGTTGCTGCTATGAGGTTGCTAGATGTCACCGACCTCCACTAATTGATAACTTTGAATGATGTTCAACATRCAGCCTAGAGGGGCAAAGTTCTGTGTGCCATTGACACTGCTCCAACTGTTCACTTGTGTCAAAACAAGAGAGAAGRGCACTTACAGTCAGGCTTTTTCATTGCCTCACTGTTATCTCACRTCTTCATGATGAAGTTATGACTTTGAGTTGGATTGTGGGCCCCAGGTTCCCACTGCTCCCTCCATTGTGGTTGGAGTGCATGATGGTCCCCTGAAGACATTTTCATATTCTGAGCAGATACCCTCCTTAGTCCTGGGGCTTCTGTTTGTCTTTCTCACCCTTGATTTCTGTATAATTTAGCAGTGCAGCTACACTCCAGTGATTTTCCTATTAGCTATAGGTTCAAGATTTCTGATTTTAATAAGCATCTTTTGCATTTTATGTCTAATGARAATTTTTCTCAGCCTGCTGGGGATTTTTTGTCCAACTCCACAGCTGATGATATTATCTATATGTTGATGACACTCACTTATGTACCCCTCTACTTTTTATTCCTCTCCATATTCTTGCTATTTTGGTTTTCATGTTATTTTAGCATTTGTCAAATTAAATCCAATCATTTTAAAGTAAACAGAACARAAGTTGAAATTCCCTTATTCCATCTTTCCTTTTGTGAATTGTCAATTGTGCTGTCATGAACTGTGCTGCCAACTCTGGAAATTTTCTAGAACTGTAGATGGGTATTACTGTTGACAGAATGAAGTCTGCCATTGCTAAAGCTTAATTACAATGATGTTTAAATAAGCAAAAAAGACAAACAGAAATTGTAATGAATTTATTTTTCTCTTCCTAATGCGTATTATGTACGAAATTATATGCAAACATACAGTAATACATTTTTTTTGTAGTCTCAGTTATTCAGTATGACTTAGAAGGTGTTATAAATKTCATCCTCCAGTGTATCTCTCAGGTTCATCTGAGGTTTTTTTAGCTCAAACCTGGAAGCTGTAATGCTGCTATCTTTGACATCCCAGGGGAAAGATACAGAATGTTGGCCATGTCTCTCAAATTATTTTAGGGAGGTTTTTTGACTTGCACAAAATACTCTGAAGTGCCTTGGCTTCCTTGGCTGCCTGTGGCTGAAAATTGAGGGGGGGTGATTGCTGGGCACCCCATGTCAGCAGGGCTGTCCCGATAAGCAAGTGAGCCTTGGGCAGGATTGCCCACATTCCAATGCTGCCTCTTCCTTTCAATTTCCATGCAACTTATTAGCAATGAGCAGGTGTACAGGAAAAAACCCCAAACTTCTTCTTGCCTGTGCTCAAGGTTCAAACCAAAATTTTGTGCCACTCCAGCCAGATGATTCTTCTCACCACTTACTTTGTTGTTAAACTTAGGGGCTTGAGAAGTAGGGAATTATATTGGAATTCCTTTCATTTCATTGAAATAAAGAGAATCCTAACATATCAAGAACTTAAAAGTTTAAAACACTATTTGTAAAAAAACCAAAACAACATTAATCAAAATGTTGCTTTCAAAAGGTCTTGGAGCCCACTAAAATCAATCTTATTTGCAAAAAAAAAAAAACCCAAAAAAAAACAAACAAAAAAAACCAGC
This sequence comes from Alauda arvensis, assembly GCA_902810485.1. Lineage (NCBI taxonomy): Eukaryota > Metazoa > Chordata > Aves > Passeriformes > Alaudidae > Alauda > Alauda arvensis. Next base: position 338,473 of record CADDXX010000134.1, on the reverse strand, counting down.
ACCCCAGGAAACACTTCAAAACTCAATGTGGTGACACAGATGTTAAATCTTAAAGGATTCATATGTAATTTATTCAAAACATTAAATTTACTGTATATGTAGTATAATTTCAGAGTGTGCATTAAAGATGTGTTGTGAAATCTCATTCCTACCTGCTGAATGGCTGCCAAGYTTGGTAGTGCAAGAGCATTTTGTTGTTCTACCCCTTCAGCACAATCCTGCATTCAATTTTAAAATGTCCATAAAAACTGTAAAAGCCTCAAAATGCCAGATTGGAACAATAAAAACTTTGAAAGTCACAGTGCAACAGTTTTGGGTTTCTTAGTAACTCTCTGGGAGCAGGATTGAAAATACTAGTTCCCAACATACTCAAGCTTTGAGTTGCTAGCTTTTAGGTTTGGAACTTCAGTTGCCTCTCTAAAAGTGTGTCTGTTAAGTGTAAAGCAAGTGATATTTTGTGACATTTAGAAATCCTTGCAGAAGACACAGAAGGGAATGCACAGGTGGATGGGTAGCTGGCATTTGTGAATGTTCAGTTTTGGGCAGAGTCCTGTGTCATTCAAGTCAGTGGAGTGGCCCAACACTGAAAATCTTAATAACTCTGAATTCTTCTCTAATATGGTTAATTTTTTTCTTCTATCATATTASCTCTGACAACTTTCAACAACTATTTATTTGCATGATCAGTAAATCTGATGATTAAAACTTTGGCTGCTTCATGACTTGGCAGGGTATGTGCTTCTCACTTTTTAATATACTTCAGGCTAGTATATTTAGAATAAAATTAGGTTGACATCAGCTCCTTGAAGCCATATAAAGCTTCAGATATTACTTGGTCTAAGTACAGAATTATATATCTATCAGGGGATCTCAGTTCTAACTGAATTCCAAAGCCTGGAAAATTTAAGCATGATTTTATGTTTATTTCCATACGTTTCACAGTGCTTACTTTATAAGAAACTGTAATTTTTTAACTGTGGATGAACAGTAAAAKCTGATTCTGAACAAATGAAAACACACATGATGTTATTCCCAGGAAAACTGGCTGTTACATGTGGCAAAAATCTTGGAGGCAAAATAATGCAGAGACTGTAGCCAATTAGTAAAGTTGTCCATATGGTGCTGGACTTCTTGTATGAGCTGCTAGCCTATCACTTCATGTGAAAGCCTAACCAGGATGCCTTAAATCCTCAGAAACCAGCTTGTCCTCTTTTCTTGTGAGCCAGAAGGAGAAGCTCTATTAAAAGGAAGCTCCTTTTAAATAAGTAACTCTAGTTTTTCATTTAGASAATGATAGTTTCCAAAGATATTTGTTAGGAACCTATTGGTAAGACAGGCAGCTCCAGCAGTAATGGCTGCAAGGATGAGGGGTCGTGACTCTGTGGAAAACAAGGGAAATGGTTCCTGTGAAGTAGAGACAGGTATAAATCTTCCCTAAGTGGCTTTACATATTTGCTGGAAGCAAGGATATCATTATACCAAAGCATGCCTTAAAACTTCTGGTAACCATCAAAACCACCACTAACTCTGTGGCTGCTAATTTGCTGCTAATGTCTTACTGGTGTACTGCTCTGTGGCTACATTCTTTCTTTGGCTTTACAATCCTGACACTTTCTTTATTGSCTCTTTAAATTCAGCCTTTGGAATYCAACATACAGAGCTAATTAGGCAGGCTGTAAGACACCCTAGCCAAACAAGTCAAAACATTTTGAAGCCATTCCATTGCTGGACTTGATGTGAACAGTGAGGCGTTATTGCTCACGTTTGTTGACATATATTATTATGGTTATTGCCATTATACCCCACGTCCCCAGAGTATTGTTTAAATACATGATACAAGAGATGAAAGCCAGCAGATAGTGGGAAAAAAGAAAAAAAAAAAAGGAAATAGCATGTAGTTGTTAGGTTTTGGCATTGTGTAATTAAACCATCTTCTTTAATGTTATTTTTGCCAGTATCTAATTAGCAGAGCCATCTGCCTAAGAAGTGCTGGACCATCTGTTTGGAATACTGTTCTGTTCATTTCTTGGTTCTTGACTAAWTAAGTTCTTTTTCTATGAAATGTAATAGTACATTCTGTTTCTACATTTCAAAGTTGATATAGAAATATATATATGARTGCATACCTGTCTACCTGTATATGTTTTGAATATCTGTGTAGCTACAGGAACATAACTCTCCCAGGAGGCCTGATTGTACTCAGTTATGTGTGCAGCTTTCACTGTAGGTGAAAGCCACACTTTTTTTGTTGYCCTGTCAGTAAAACTAATACATCTCTCCCTTAAATCATTCTAATTGGCCAGTTCTTTATTGACTGTGTTCAAATTTCAAATTTCCTGTCCATGTTTACTAATTAAAGTTAGAATTGTAGAAAGGGGCCACATTAAAGTTAAGCATGTAGGCCTTTTTTTCCCCTCTTATATTTTGTAATTTCTCTGGAAAATTGTGTGATAATTTAGGTCGGAAGGGACCTCCAGATGTCTTGCCTGGGGACTTCCTTTGTTGCTGCATGTTGGGGATGTAAGAGAATCCCTTGACAGYTACTTCWCTGAAMTTTATTTACTGTTTCTACACTTTCYATKTTTYTCTTTTAGTGTTCYTCAAAGGTATTTGGATAAATCAGTTTAAATTAGACATTGTCTTGCAGTTTTTGTTGGAGTTAATTTCTTTGCACTTATTTAGTTCAACATACTGAAGATACAATAGTTTAACTTCTAAGTGAGACCCTTACTGTTCATACAGAGAAGCTACTAAAATATATCTGTTGTTCCAAAGAATATTAATTTCAAGAATGTAATTTTTAACTTAACATATATGGGTGTTGAATGCGCATTTTTCTTCATTTTGAAGATAATRGTTTCATTACATAGTCTTGAGTTGGAAGTTTTTTATTGCTGGCTGGAATTTTTCTCCTCCTACTACTCCGTGAAAATGCCAGGAGAGATTTCATCTGAAGTTTTGAAGTTCTTTACAAACATCAGTGTTTGAAACACTTACACAGTTATTTACAATTGAGGTTTTTYAAAAAGGTGCCTGCCATCAGTTTGAAACTTGAGTTCAAGCTTAGAGTTAAGTGTGAACCAAAGCCTTGGCTTTGTTCASTGTGATTTTATGTCAAATCTGTATGGAGCTTTGTGGTTCATGCTTTTTTTCTTAACCAAAGAAAACAATGTGCTCAAAAGTGCGCTGTGACAACCTCGTCAGAGTACAGTGGGTTAAGTTCAAGTTGTATCTTTCAAGTGCAGTTTTTAGAGTTGCTCACATTGACTTTCATGGCATTAAACATCTCACCACATTACATAATTAAGGTTTATTTATGTATAAGAGAATTTACTTATGAAGGAGATTGAGAAATTAGGAGCACACTAAGTCTAGGCATTAAATTTATAGAGGTRCTTGGAAGACCATTTCAATCATAGGATTTATAAAAGCCATGTCATTGTAAATATTTTCAGCTTGCTATCAGAAACAGACTGGTGTGGCACCTTAAACCCTCCTCCTTAACCTATGCAGCTGTGTTCTTTGTAGAAATCATGTGTGATGGTAGCTGTGTATGACCTGTCCTTATTTTCTCTGACTTTGACTTTCAAATCCCTGTTTACTCTTTCCCCAGAGTGAACAAATCTGAGTGTCTATAATTTGGTTCAATGAACTTTGTTGCCAGCTTTAGTAGAATAAAAATATTAATTAGAGCCAGTACACTGAATGCTGCAGGTTGTATTTTAAATGTGCAAATTGAAAGTTCTTATGAAGAAAAATAGAAAAAAAAAATCCTAATAGCATAAAACTTAGATGTATAGAGCTTCATAATCAATCAAATATCCAGCATGGTTTGCATGTCATATCTGAACTCCTCTAAACTTCATGGAAATGTCATCAGTCAGTACTAAGCAGGAGAATATGTCAATTTAAGGGAAGCAGTAGATAACTGTAAACATGATTTTGCACTTGCTTTCTAGAATAATGCAATCCATATGTGTCCATCTGGTCTTTCAGAATGACAATTATCRATTTGTAATCTTCTAGTGGCAAAACCCACATTGTTATTATTCTGTTGGGACATTTTGTTTTCTCTTTGTGTGCTGAAGATTCAGGACACATTTTCTCAGCTTTTTCCCACATTGAAATGACATTCATCCTTAAGATTAGTTTTCTACCTGTCTTCCTTATGTATAGAAGCAGCAGACTGTGTTGCATATATAAATTTCCATTTTGTGGGAAGCTCCCCTGAATTTCCTCAAGATGAGAAGGAAAAAAGAAAGCAAGTTCAGAACAGAAATGTTTGCCTGCATTACTGAACTGTGTGGGAGTCTTAGGGAGCAAAGTACATGGCAGCTCTCTTCAGATGCCTTTGTACTCTATTTCATTTGCACCCTCCTCTRTTGTTATCTCCTCTAGCAGTAGAACCAAGGGTTATAGGACTATAAGTACACTTGGTTTCAAAGATGGGACTTAGYTTTGTCACCTTTGCTTTGTCTGCATTTATTTCTTGTTCACATAATATTACTCCTTTTTAGCAGATGTTATCATGAATAGGTCTTTCCCAGAGAGCTGACCATTTGGCTAACTTGCAAGCAAATATATTTATGTCTAGTTGTAGCAGTTTCTTCTGTTTGGGTTCTTGTATGTGCTGTTAACTATGGTGTCCAGAAATATTACATAATGTTTTAATATTTCACGTCCTTCTCCTTCAAATTACATGTACTGTGGACTTAGGCCCAACTGATTGAAAGCTGGGTATTTTGTCACTGAAATTTTTTTATTGATAAACATTTTGTATTTAATGCAGTCTTTTTCCCTCTGTTCACGCTTGACGTGTTTTTCTCAGTTCAATTTTGGCAAGAACTTTCCTTCAAACCTTCTTTTTAAGGTTCTCTCTCATAATATTCTGACCTCCTCTTGGTAATTAACTCTTGTGTTTCTCCAGGCATTTGAAATTTTTTGTGTTGCTCAGAGATAACATATTCAGCACTTGTATCTAGTGCCATATAACATGGAGGTTCAGTGTGTCCTAGTGTATTGATTAGGAATTCAGTTGGTTGTCCTGAGATCTCTGTTATGGATGTGAATTGCTTTTTGCATTCCTGAGTCAAAAAGTTCATTGCTGCTTTTTTATCTGACTCAGTATGAAATTTCTTTCATGCTGCTACATACAGTTTGTTATAAATGCTAGGGTCATTCACAAGTGGATTCTTCCAGAAGTTTTCAATATATTCCCCTATTCATTTAGCTTTGCAACAGAAAATGCTGTAAACAAGAAGGCTTAGGATGGAGGAAGAGAAGTAATTACATTAATTTTCATAAGTTGGGGTTTTTTTCTTGAAGTGAAAAATGTTCATTCTTGGGCTTGTTGAAAATGCTCTGAAAGGCATTTCCCCCCTTAATTTTAATGGACTCTCACCCTATTATTAATTAGAGTGTCTGCTTGTTATTAATACAGTCTCCATTAAAAGCCAGGCACAAAATATTTCCTATATTAAATCTGGATAAATGGTCTTTCATTATTTCCTTGTAAATACAAATGAAAAGTCTGTGGATTCAGTAATTAGGCAGCAGTGGTTACTTCAGAAATCTCAATTCTTCTTGATAAAATGTGCAGTGCTTTGTGGCATTTTTATCTATATGGATGTGCACTGTTGAGGTGAAAGAATGCAGTCTTGATTTAAAATGCATTTTGGCTACACTGCATATATAGGCATTCAAATATGTACATGTATTGGCACATTAACACCAAGCATGCAACCTGCTCCACTGAGCAGCAAAGTTTGTAAGCCACAGCTGCTGAATATTAAATATGAAAATAACTGGAATTAACTCATGCAGGGAAGCTGTAGTAATGCAGACTAGGCATTACAGTCCTGGCATAAATCTGTTGAAACAGTGAGACAGCTCGAAAAATGAGGATAAATTGCTTCTGCTTCTGTTTCACTGTTGTCTTGTATGTCTCTGYCCATTGCTTCTTTCTCTGAATGGRTGTTTTAGTGCTTCTGATTAGTGCTGCAGTCATACCTTTAGAGACTAAAATCTCCATTTGATGCTTGAGATAAATACTTCAAAAAGAGCAATAGGGCACATTTTCTCATTGAGCTAGGTTTCTCAGCAGATCTGATCTCAGATGTTGTGCTGATGCAGCCCAACTCTGCTAGAGAAAGAAGCTCAGTCTTCATGAGTGTTTCACTATCTACTTACCCTCATAAAACACACAACAGCAACAACAACAAAAACCAAAAAACACCCCAAAACCCCCCCGAAACAAACAAACAAACAAACAAAAAAAGGCTAAATAGTATCAAATGTAACTGTGGTTATTTCTGCTGTAATGATGGGTACAGTGACTCATGATGTTGACCAGCTTTCTTTTGGATTAAAATAATGAAAACCCTTTAACAGCAAAGCTACATTTCTAAGGAGAAAACTCTTAAGAGGCATTTATGGATAGGATCATCCACAGCTRATCATCACTAGGTCTGAAACACATGCCACAAACATGGGCTTACATAGCTCAGAGGCTTATATTTTTTTGTTATCTGCATTTCTAACAAATTCCTTTTGGTTGCAGGCAGTGGAGTGGCAATGTGATGAAGCTACTAAAAGAGCCTGYTACAGTAAAGGCAAATCAAAGGTAAGCATGAGACAGCTGTTCTGCTTTAATAAAAATTTTATGTTAATAGCACATGTAATTCAGTATCCTTACACATATTTACTGTCTCCCTTTCTGAAGAGAGATGTCAGAAAGGAGTCTTGCACTGATGTGTAAGCAAAGAAATAAAGAATAGTATAGGGAGCACAGGGTGAGAGATACAGTCATGTGATTCCTGTCTGAAATGGCCATGAACTTTACCTTCTAGAAATTTACTGTTTTGACACCAAGGTTAAAYATGGCATGTAGTGAACTGTATTCTCACTTCATTTTCTGTGCTGTAAATCCCAAATAACTGTGTAATTACTTTGTAAAATTCTCAGTTTATATCCCTGTACTTAAGATGCAATTTTATTGACTTTTTTATTTCCTATCTACTGGTGCTTTGAAGAAAAAAAACATTAAATTCACTAACTTCTTAGTGATTGAACTTGATGCATTTTTGTATTTAAAACCAATTCTTTATCTGGCCAACTTCAATTTCTATTATTTGGTACAGGTAAATGTAATGCTAAGATGGAACCTTCGGCTGTCCCAACCTGAGGATAATTATCAAATTAATTATAAAAGCAATTAGAATTGCATGCAATCTATGTTTTTAATTTTTAYACTGTTTAATGATTAAAGTTAATTCAACTAAAACATAAAGGGAGAACACATCAAGAGTGATCATGCAAAAGAGCACACTTCTCTTCAGCAAAATGTGTTGCATGCGTTATTGTTGCGCAAAACTCAAAAATATCCCCAGCTTCAAAAACACATTCCAAAAGCTCTGTCATCTAGTAGAGAAGGAATCTCTTCTGCATAATTATCTAATCACTGACTTCTAAATTTCTCCTACTAAACAGTTAATTTCCAGCTCCTTTTTTACTAAGTGCTGGAAAATAAAAGTRTATGATTGTACATTTGAGATTAAAGAGGAAGAATGGCCTGAAGCAGGGCCACRTTACACTGTGAGGTATAGAAAAGAAAGGACTTTTGGAACCTAAGATTTTAAACAAATGTGTAATTTTCCAAGTTGTTATTTTTTCTCTAGGAAATTTATTCTTCAATATGTAATATATCACTCAAGCCTTTATTCTTGGCTTTCAGATGACAGTCATTGTAAGTAAGGGAATAAAACATCAATAGAGTATGTCACAATGCATTGATCAAKGGGCATATACAGTAGAAACTATTTTGGTAGAAATGCTATGTGTAGCTAAACATTTATAGCTTTGTTTCACAGTGATTTTCCAAGTTTAAGGCTGTGAGAATACCACTCAACCTGTCTGAAAGTTATAGTGCAGTGACTGTGATCTGACATGGTGGGTGGAAGAAATTGTAAATTCGAGGCTATAGCCTTTGAAAGTGGACTTTCAAACAAAATGTTGACAACACTGTTACCACACATTTTATTCAACAGTGTAAAGCATCTGTTGCTATTAAATAATTTTGTTAGGAGAAATGCACAACACTGGTGATACACATTTAAGAATCGGCCTTAGTGTAGTTTTTTATTCATGCAGAGTTTCATTTACGCCCATCACATCCTTTTGAAGAAGATGATGGTTGGAAATTAAGCTATCCCTGTCAARTGGTATATATGTGATTCAAATAATGACCTCTAGGATTGTTTCTTAGTATTGTAATTATTTGTCTAAAGATCTAATTYGTAGCCATAGTCTTGTTTCTCGTTCACAATCTAGAAGAGGAGTATAGTCTTTATGCTTCATTACATTAAAGAGAAATCCTTGGAGTAAATACTTCTCATTGTTACCATTTAGATTGGGTGTTTTTTGGTGCTTCATATGGGAGTTGCTGGAGAATGCAGAGATACTGTCTGAGAAAACCTACCCAGCTGGAATGACAACTTTCTTTTTGAACTTTTCCTGCCTCTTTTGTTTTCACTGATGTGGTCAAGGTTAAAATCAAAGATAAATTTATGACCAGAGAAAGAGTAGCCAAATGATGTTTGTCTTTTATGGCCTTATTTCCAAGACTAAAGCAAGGTCACTAGACTCTCTGTAGAAGGAGATGCATACAGAGCCTTCCCTTGGAAAAACTGAGAATTATCAAATYAGGAGGAATTCATTCCAGTGCTACATTGTCCCTCTTCAGAGGAAATCTCTTTGCAAACACAATTCCAGTTCTGTTGTCAGAAAAACTTGCTTGCTTGCCTGTTTTATAAATGGATGTGRTCCAAATTTTAGAGTTGCAGAGTTTCTGTGACATTTCTCAGGTGAATTTAGGTTTCAGGGCAGGCACCTGTAACTGTAGGAAGACACAAGAAAGACTGGAGTCAAAGTATGTTAAGGCCAGTGCAGGCTGTGGCAAAGGAGAGGTGAGGATTGCAGGGATGACTGTGGGTAGGTTATTCATTCAGGTCCTGGTTTTCTCTAGAAGCTCTGCTGACCACAGAGCAGCGTGAGGKCAATAAGTTCAGGTGGCAAAACCTGAACTCATTGCTTGAAAGTCACATCAGCTGATGGAATGAATGCCCTGAAACCAGAAGGTGGCTTTGAACCCTGAAGCAACTCMAGTAGTTTTGAGATAATGGTCAGTGAAACACAACTATTTTTTTGTTCTTGAGAAAGAAGCTGCATGGAATTTTTGCCTGTGGCTGTTATCAGTTGTTCTGAGGTTTATGCTTTAGAAGCCAATGAGGGAAAAGAGCTGAAGGGTAAAATATATAGGGACATCTGTCACATTTGACAGTGTAATGCACACTTGACTTTTGAAGGCTGATGTTTGTTACTCAGACATCAGACATTTCTCTACCAATTTAAGCTTTTGCCTAAAATAGCTAGTGGCTCCAGATTGAGCCTTGCAAAATTATGTCCTTGTGGCCAGCATCCATTAGCATGTAGAAGTCTAAAACACCAGACACAATTAAGAGAATAAATTTGCCTATTCATACTGACATTTGTGGTGAGGAATGTTAGAAAGAAAAAATATTAATGCACTTGTTGAGAATGTATAAACCAAAGAGAGGTTAAAAATAATAATGCAAATTAAGTCCCATCTCTTGCTTATTTAAGAGTTTTATGGCTAGGTGTGCTAGTATCTGAACCTTCAATAAAAGTATTTAAAAATTAAATGCAGGTATGTTTAAAATGTTCACCTACACAAGGAATATTGCTGCAAGAGAATAATTATTTTGCAGTTAAATTGACCTTGGACTGTCAAGATAATCTTAAGTAACAACCTAGSCTGCTTGGCTGCTGAATTGTTTTTAATAGTCATATTTTGTTTCAGATATCCTGATAGAAAAGTAGAAAGTACTTCCTMAATGTATTYCTTTATTTCAGATATATTTTTATAGGCAAATAGGAAAGTATCTGACATAGAGGTCAAGATGAAATGGAGAATAAGACTACATAAGAGATGGCTACCAAACCTAACACCACCCCTGACCCAAAAAATCCTTTGGTTTGAAGTCCTTTGCCACTACACAACATACATCTCATTTTTGCATGTGAAAGAAGTGAACCAGCACAGCCAAACTTGAGTTCAGAGTTAGAAAATTATCTTTGAACAATACAAGTAACTAAATAGTGAAGTCCTTTTTCTGTATGTTTTTGGGTGATGAGAGTTTTATKCACAACCAGTTTTTAAATTTTTACTTTTGCATTAATGTGGATATTTTTTCAAATTAATAAAGTAGCCAATTAAAATAAAAAAAGTTATTTTTTCATTTTCCATTTTTTGCTCTGTGTTCCCAACAAAAATTCCATATGAGATGTCTTCTGTGCCCTGTTGCAGTATGGATTGTTGTCAAGTTGGCACAGGAGTTGGGAACATTAAAGAAAGAATCTTGTGATTCCCAAGAATGTCAGAGTTTAAGAAATTAGCATTATTTTTGAGCAAAATGAGTGGGTGATCAGCGTGCAAGTAATTTGGAAATGACACTGTTTCAGGGAGCTCTGGAATATGAAGAGGAGAGGTTGGATGGATTGTAATGTCAGAACCCACTTATTTTTCCTACACGTACATTCCATGCCTTGTTGCAAAGGGCAGAATGGAAACAGACCAGTGAATAAATGACTGTCTTACATTCTGTGAACCTCCTTGAGCACCCTTCCAATGAAAAAAAAAAAA
>CADDXX010000134.1:247173-319028 GCA_902810485.1 Alauda arvensis | reverse complement strand
TGGCTTTCCCTGCAGGTCCCAGCCTTGACAAGCGAAAAATTTCAGCTTTCAAGCTCCTTAGGAAGTAGACTGAYATTTTTGACACTTATTATAGCCAAAGGATAGGGAACCATTTACAAAAYATATCATAAAATTGTGTTTGGCAGTCAATTTTGTGTCATGGATGGTAATCACGTGATGAGGATTTCCAGTTGGGAGAAGCTGTACACAGATAGGTATTCCTGAGATGTGACAGACCAAGTTGCCATTTTGTTTATTACAAAAAAAAGGAAGAAGATTCTTCTAAAATGAAAAWTATTATTAAACATGAAGTGTGAAATTATGTATATCCTAGTTTGCCCGTGCTTGTTCCAGAAGAAAGAGAAATCATAATGCATGTTATGTGACACAGCAGTCACTATTCCCACAGTATATTTCATATTATGATGGGATTATTCTCATRTTGGAAATTAAATACAAATATAAATSCTTCWAGCTTCAGAWCATTTGGTCAGCTGCAAGTAACAGATTTTATTTTGAATACACCAGYGCTCATATAATGTGAATGCTGAATTGTGCTTATACAACTGGTTTATTTAATTTGAACAATWCATCAGAGGTAGGTCACAGAAATTTGGGACCTTTTCTAAAGGTTGGATGATTTTTTGAATGTTAATTATCAACAACAGAAAAAGACCTAAATTGTGTGGAACATTACAGAATTATAGCAGTGCAAAAGAAGTGAGGGGAAAAATGAACTCATTATATATATATATATCCCTGTTCAGGTGCCCTTTGTCCACTCAGCTTAGTATTGGAACTAATTGCTGTGCCACACCTGTGTGCTTTTGTCAAAGGGGAAAAAGTCTTCACACAGAATTTGCAGCTTAAGTGGATATTTTTATGCCAAAGGCATGCTAAAATTCGCAGTAGGCTTCTCTAATTAATGATATTCACTGTATTCACATTTTGTCTATTAAAAGCTTYAGATGTACTTATACATTCTCCATTAGAGTTCATTCTTCTGACTCAAAACTGTTTATAATTAAGTTACCAGGAAACTGTAGCTTTTATCTTTGGGGAGGAAGAACAAGATGAGTTTTGTAATTGGAGCCAGATAAAGTAAGTCCAATGAAAGACTGAAAGCAGCCCATTTAACTATATTAAAGGAAAGGGGGATATTTTCTGGGGTAGCTAGAAGTGGTGGATTCGTCTGCTTTTATGTCATTTTGCGTGTTTTTATGATCCAGTGCCAAGAAGCTACATTAGTTTTTTCAGTGCTTGGATTGAAGGGAAGGAAGATTTTGCTTTCACTGAGAAAGTAATGCAGATCAATAATCCTGCAAGAAAAGTAAAGCATCAACTGGAATGGCAGCTCCCTAGTCAATACCTGTTATGCAGCAGCAGCTCRCAGTTACTGTAATTCAGCCTCATTTGAGGTGTTCATGTGCATGCATGGSTCTGTCAGTGTTTCCAATTCAAAGTTTTCCTCAGAAGCACCCTGTTTTTTCTCACTTAGATTTTCTGCTCTGTGAATCATGTTGGACCAAATCAAATCATCTCTGGGGGTGATGGTTGTACTCTGAAACACAGCTGATTATCTTGTTCTGTGCTTTATGCTATGCAGTAAAGACGTTGTTGATTTTAGTGGCTAGCACGGCCAATTCAGAGATCTCCAATCCCATCAGTCAAGCAAAARGGACATGCCTATATGCCTAGGCAGTCTGCTCTTGGTGTTCACTGCATCTTTTGGTGCAAGAGCTTGATTTGAAAAGCTCTGAATCTTCATCTCAGGAGAAAACTTGTTCCTAATCTTACTTGTCGGACGGTCTGTAATCACAGGAATAATGATAATAATCACAGGAATAATGATACACAGTGCAGGAGGGGAAGATGGAGCTGATGTGTCAGGTGGCTTGGGTGAGATCCCCTATTGCCATGATGTGATTTCATCTTCTGGAATCATGGATTTCACAAATGAAAGACATTTATGTTGTTGACCCGAGTTCCCCATTTTTTCTGGTTCAATGTTTATTATTGGATCCTGCCTTTTCCAGGGGGCTTGGTAGGCCTGGAAGCCATCCACATCAGCTGAGTACCTAAGGTAGCAGCTGATTGCTGAGCATCATTCTGATCAGTTGCTTAATGTTAGAAGATATGGAGAAATCAGGGAAGTTTCAATTCTGAATGATCATTTTCTTGATGCACTCAACACTGTTATCTGGGGGACAGAGTTGTTTAGTTCAGTTAAAAGTATGAATTATTCAGCATATGTGTTGAATTAAGCTGCAGAAGTATGCTGGGAGACTATAACTGAAGGGAAAAAGGAAAATTAATGTGAAACACAAAGATTYTGARYAGRCACAAATCCAGAAAGTTAGATGGAYAGCACAGCAACACTGCCAWCACAGAAACCCTATTTCTGACTGGAGYTAGTTACTGTGGAGCCATCTTTGAGGCTCTCTGAACATACTGTTTGTTTACCTACTAGACAACATGCTTCAGGATTTGACCGCCTGAATTTTGTCTGGTTTAAAAATTTTTATTGGCAGGAAGGACAGTTCACSAAATGTTACAGATATTTGCACATTTCCTTAAAGTTTTTCCTATTTTGGAAAATACTAGGGTGTGCAGAGTCATGACATCTTCATTGATGGGAGAAATAAGCATCTGGCAGTACTTACTGAACTTAATCTYYTTTAAGATTTACAGTAATAATGTAKTCAGCTCTTGAATATCTCTGAATAAGATCACCTGAATAAGTTACATTTCTTTTTTTTTTTACTTCAGAACTTCCCTCTGCTTCTAGAGAAAGCGATTGATGTTCTGTTTATTGATGCTTTTTCTGTCTTCCTGGTGCTTCTATGGACAACATCAGATGCAGCTGGCCCAAAGGCAATGCGTGTTTTTGACCACAGCTGTAACCATGCAGAAACTCTGCTCGTCTCCATGACCAGATGCCACTGAAGCACCAGGCTACTGTGGTGGTGTGACCTGAGCACTCAGTTGAACAGGGATTGGGCTGCTCACAAAGCATTTATCAAGTTACAAGTGCAGGGAGAGACAGACCCTGTGTTAGCCTCTTGGCAACCCTGTTGGTATTTTGTACCTATGTCATTGTTCTCAAAGGGAACACAATCACCCAAGGAGTTAACRAGGGCTGCAAACTAGCTCTCTCCCCATCCAACAGCCCAGCTGGCTGCAGGATGGTAAGCCTGCAAATATGAAATAGAGAACCCAACTCTCCTTCCTRTGATATCATATTTTGGCCTTCTCTTTTCCCATGTAAAGGAAAATGTAATGCCTGAAGTTACTTACATGAATATGTGCACAAACAGATGAAGAAAGTGGAAAGACTGCTTACCAGTAATTTACTCTGCAAGGTGTCCTGTTCTGCTGTGTGCCCTCTCTTTCTCTCTGAACCCAAGTTCAGGTGTTTTCTGTGCTTAGGAGAAATAATTTGAGGTGATAGAGCACACCCTGAGGATTGTGTCTAAAGCAGACATCTCTCCCACTGATGCCTTCTCCTGACCAAAGCAGTCAGCAAGACCCTGAGCTTCAGCCAACTGCTCAGGTCAGTGAAGGGCAGCATGTTTCTGGAATGTTTTACTATTTCCCTTGTAGTGTTTGATAAGAAGAATAGTCTTCCTTAGCAGTCTGCTTTGGGCATTATTAAGTGATAAAAAATAAATTATTCTTTCATTAAGCTGGCATGCTCTCTGTTTCAGTGTCTTTAAGCTCTCAGTGTAACAATGTTTAAATCATATCTGGAGTTGATGTAGTATGCTGCTAATTAGACTTTACTGTAGAGTTGGTCTGCAAAGTGCAGCAGGGGCAGAATTTGTCATAGTTTGCTCTAGAGAATAGAAGTAAATGTAATAGCTATATTTGCAGCCCACAGTTGCAGAGTGTCCAGATTGGCAAAGAAAAGCCTTCACTGTTTAAACTTAGAAACCTTTTCTGTAGTCCAACATTTGCAGGTAGTAAAGGTATTTCTCCTTTCAATACACTCTTTAAATCACTAAATGTGATCTGATACCTCAGTGTGAAAGTTTGCCTTAGTCTGTAATGTCTGTTTGCTTCCCTCAGCCAATAAAAGGGCAAAACATTAAAAAAAAAGGAAATCCCTGTCCATTTCACGGCACAAGGAAACACTACAACATTTGGTTTCATGATTTGTCTAATGCCTTGCAATTGCATGGGTCTCCAACTATCTTGAAATGATTGCAGCTGTTTTATTTACCCTAGATGTGCAGTGATAGATGCTATTATACATATTAAATAAATAAAAACTGTGCTCTAAATGTCACAACAYTTCATCAGTGGGCTGACCATAGATGATTAAAATGTAATTCTATATCAGATGTAGCAATAAAATAAAATATCTTTCAGATTATAAGCCTTTCCWTCTGAGATGAGTGCTTGGGTTGTTCTGCTTTTCTGGTAGACATAATATTACCATTTTTCCTCTTRCTGTCAGAAGCATTTGGTTGTTAGATACTCTTACTAAAGTGGTTCTTCTGAGATCACTTTCTTAAAAACACTAATAAAAAGGTTATTAATCCAGAGCAGATACTTTTAGTCTTCACAAGTATTAGTAAGAGTAAAATTCTTACAAAGGTGGTTTGGTTAGTGGTKTTTAATACAGCTCTGAATCAATGCCTATTCTTGTTTGTTAGCAGACTTTCATTATAACTTCTGCTGCTAGTAGGATGTGAAAAGAGAATTTATGATCTAAGAATAAARAATAATTCTTTCAGTTTTGTTTTTAAGGGTTAATGGAAATGGCTATAATAATTCAGTGTTATCCTTTCATTTTTCTGGTTTTAATGAAAAGCCTGGTAATTACCTAGTGYAAGCTCTTCTTTATTATGTAATAGGTCATGTAACTCAAAGCTGGTGTGTGCTTGAATGTGCAATGTACTCTTTCAGATAAGASACCTGACTGAAAATATGCAAAGCATATCCTACCAGTTTTGTTTATTTTGCAAGAAGATAAATAATTACATTTCTTTGGTTGTGCCCCCTGTAAGGTTGGTTCTTTTCTTTTGTGTGTGTCATCATTTTTGCCATTATTCTAAAATAGGAGAGAAAACACCTGCTGGTTTTGAAACCTGTCCTTAGGCTTCTTCACTGGAGCAGCCACCAGAGGAAAAAAATTGAGCAGTTAAGCTGGGTTTTTTCTTTCAAATTTGTGCATCTTCTCCCTGATGGCAGTGACAGAGTAGGAGAGGAATAAGTTGGTGTGAGGTGGAGGTGCTTCCCCTGACTTCCTTTTTCCAGTGCCAGACTAAGTTATTAAAAAACACCTTCATGGCATTTCCTTACCTGTTTGAAATGGTAGACAAGAAGCACTACCCATGGAGTTAGGATATTYTTACTTCTTATCTACTCTAGGTAAAACAGCAAGGTCCACCTGCCATTTATTAAAAACACTAGGAGGCTCTTGGGGACAGAGCCTGTTCTTTTGCATCTCAACTAGCCTGCTTATGTCTGATACCAGTCAGAGAGGCTGTATGAGGAAGGAGGTCTCTTCTGCACACAGATCATCTGTTCCCAGCTGCAGAGAGACACAACAGGAGTGTAAGCCTCATTGATGCACAAAGCTATAATGCACAGTGACCCAGAGAGAATGAAAGAACTTAGGACTGAAATGCATCTCAGTCAGGGAAAGGTGGAAAATTTCAAATTTCAGGGAACATGAACACTTGAAAACCAGCATGTATCAAAGAAAGGAGGGAACTGAAAGGTTACCTGAATATGAGGAATAATATCTTTMCTGTGYRAGTAACYRTGCACTGGAACACACTACCCAGAGAGGTTGTGGAGTTTCATTCACTGGGAGTATTCAAGAACAGTCTGGACTCAATCCTGTCCAATGTACTTTAGGATGACCTGACTTGAGCAGGGAGGTCATATCAGATGACCCTTCTAACCTGACTCATTTTGTGATCCTGTGACAAAAATATTGGATGGAATTTCAACAGCAGATATACCAAGCCTTAAGGTGAAGGGGGGAGAGGATGAAATTAGTTTCCTTTTTGTTATGAAAAAAAAAAGAAAAAAAAAAAAGGAAAAGAGGAGCAGGTTGTAATGGATTGATGCTGTCTGTATTCTAGGCACTCACCAACAAAGCCTGTCTGTCACTCCCCTCCACAGCTGGATGGGGGAGAGATAATATAACRAAGGGTTCATGAATTGAGATAAGGATGGGGAGAGATCACTCACCAAATATCATCATGGGCTAAACAGGCTCAAATTAGAGATATGAATTGAATTTTTTGTTAATGAAATCAGAGTAGGATAATTAAAAGTAAAATAAAACCTTAAAACCCTCCCCCTCCATGCCTCCCTCCTTCCCAACTCTATCTCATAAGGGCAGAGAGACAGGGAAAGGGGGTTATGGCTGGTTCGTCACCCATGGCTTCTCCCTGTGCCCAGGGAGAGGAGTTGTTTCCCTGCTGTACCCTGGGGTCCCTCCCATGGGAGACAGTTCTCCATTAACTTCTCCAGTGTGAGTCCACCCCACAAGCAACAATCCTCCCCAAACTGCTGTAGTGTGGGTCACTCTTCCACAGGGTATGTTCCTTCAAGGACAGGCTGCCTGAGCATGGGCTCCTCTTTCCATGGGCCTTCCATGAGGTCACAGCCTCCTCTCAGGTACCCACCTGCTCTGGCATGGGGCTCTTCCACAGGCTGCAGGTGGATTTCTGCTTCCCTGTGGAACTCCATGGGCTGCAGGAGCMCAGCTGCTTCACTAYGGTCTTCACCTCCAGCTGGAGAGGAATCTCAGCTCTGGCACCTGGAGCACCTCCTGCCCCTCCTTCTCTACCAACSTTGGTGTCTGCAGGGCTTCTTCTCYCACATGCTTTGATTCCTCTCTTCTGTGGCCACAACTACAACTGTGCAATAACTCCTTAAATCTGTTATTACAGAGGCATTACCAGCATTTCTAATTGGCTCAGCCTTGGCCAGTGGCATGTCCTTCAGTTGGAGCTGCTAGGGATTGGCACAGCTGGACATGGGAAAAGCTTCTGGCAGCTTCTTACAGAAGCCACCCCTGTAGCCCCTCAGCTACCAAAGCTTGACCATGCAAACCAAATGTACAAATCTGCAGGGAAAGTCATTTAATTGTCTCCCTCCCTGCAAAACTAGAACTGAGAAAAGAAAAAAAAATGGAAGTGAAAATGTTTCGGGAGAAATGGGTAAACCATCAKCATTGGGTTTTCTTTCCATACCAAAATGGCTGATTGGCAAAATCTCATTAAAGAACACTAGATTCCTGTGTATATGGAATTCTGGATTCCATTTTAAGTAGCCATGCAAACTTCAGGATCTTTTGATAAATCCCCATACTCCAAATTGCTAGAGGTTTTGAGTGAATTAATGACATCCCTATGTGTTTTTCACCCTTGCCCCCTGCCCCTGCATACACAGCTTTGCAAGGTGTCTATCCAGTGAATCTAGGTGACAAAATCCACTGAACTCCAGGTGCAACTTTCAAGGGCTTCAATAAGTATTAGGTTAGAGTAGAGAATGGCTTCTGTGACTAAGTTCGTCCCTGGCAAATTTACATCAGCAAAATGATATCATAAATTGCAAAGTATAATGCCATGTAAGAACACTTTACCTTGAAAATGAAGGAGATTTATTTGAAATAAACAACAGGAAATAAACCAAGGATTTTTGTAATACCATATTTGAAAACAATTTTTCAGAAAAGAAATAATTGCATTTCAGAATTTATTAGAGTACATCATTAAAAAAGTAATGAGTGCATCCACTTTTATGATTATGCTGAATTGTATTATAAAATCTATCAGCAATTTAAGAGAAGATTGGAAAAAATGTCTGGGATACACAGTTTTAGTGTATTTTGCTGTCCTTGCTCTTCCATATCTATAAAATTTTCAATTTAGCAAAAGGAAAATAATGTAAAAGAAATCATGGATAGCTAAGGCACTGCAAAGGAAATTGTTAAAATAGATTGGTAGCCAGCTACTCTATGGCAGGTTGGCATTTTTAGCATGCATCTTAGGTAATTGTGAAACACAGAGGAAAAATAGCTATTAATAAACCATTTYCAGCAGTTTCATACAGGACTTTACATTTTACAGTTCATCTCCTGAGGACAGATATAGCTGTGATGACTATAAGTTATGTATTACTTTTGAGACATATAATGCTGCAGGAAACTTTTACCCTGTGATTAAAATTTGTCCCTAAACCTTCATGAGCAGGGRTGCCTTGATCAGCCTAATGCAAGGTCTGTACTTTTTTCCAACAKCTGCAAAGGGCCACAACTAAATGAACACACTTAATGACTATTCAGAGATTGGAAAATGCAATTGCAACTGGACTTGGTTGATTATGTTAAGAAGATGAAAGGAAATTATACAGACTGGCACATCTGAAGCTTAAATTCTTTCCATTACTTTAAGTGTCCCTTTTGAAGAGCATTTCTAGCTGAAATGTGAAGTTTATTCAGAAAAACTCAAATGCATCTTTCTAGAATTTAAAGCTATTAGGCATTTTTGCKAAATACTATTATTTGGAAGAAATGGGCTTTGAGGGATCAACAGTATGGTGTGATTCATTGATCTACTGAGGTCAGTGAACAAGTGAACAAGTTCCAGAGAGATGTCATTCAACATTAGAGCAGAATTTAGACTCCTAAGATCTCGACTATATTATGTATTCATGTATCTTTGTGTGTGTCTTATTTTGTGTGCATATATACATATATAATCTGATCTGTGTCTAAATAAAAAAAAAAAAATAGCTTTCTGTTGACATTTCCAGGGTTAATTTAACTTTTGATTGGGTCTTCGAATGCCTYGCACTTCAGATGTGAGTGGTCACATCTCACGGGGACAGTCAGTGGAAATCACAGCTCTTACTTGCTCYACAGTAGGCTTTGGACCTTAAAATCCTTAAGGTTAATTGCTGTTACCTCAATAAAGAAAGTGAGATCATTTCCTGTCATTTGGTTCACTCTGGAAGCAGTAGCATCCAYTAACTGTGCAAATTAAGCCATGTTAGATTGCTTTGGAAGTGAAGTTATCTGGATTATAGAGCACAAGCGAACTCTCTTGCTCCTAAGTTCAGACAGCAAGAAGAGGCCAAAACTCAGGTGCTCTCAGGGAGYTCTTTTGGGCTCCTGATTCCCATTTCTACCCACAGAAAAATTCCTGCACACTYCCTCTCATCCTTTYACACACTCAGACTGTATCCACACCACTAAATAAAAAAGGCCCAGGAAATAAGGTTATGCATGACACCTTTGGTGGGTGGAAAGGGAGAATAATCTGAAGGGAATCATTGTGTCTTCCTGTTAAGTGCTTTCACATTAAGAAAGAGAGTGTGCTCCCCAGAAAATGAAGGTTTTCCTCCAACCTTCAGATGAACAATCATGTTATTTCTGCTTGAAGCACTATCTTGGTTTCATATGGTTGAGATGTCTTTTTTGCAGTAACTTAGAAGAGGCTGTGGGGAAACATCCTTGCTGGGCAGTCACGCTACTTTATGAAGGAAATGGTAGAAATTCCCAGGATTTGTGCTGAATAAGCAAACGTCAGAAATAGCAGGGTAGTGTGTTTGCCCAGGGGCAGTACTAACTAGCCACCCAGTGCTTTCAGTGCTTGGGCTTGTGCTCTGTGTAGCACTCTGTACTCTGTAGTACATTGGAGACATTTTTTTGGGTCACATCAACAAAGTAATTTTCTTACTTTCCTCATTCAACTGGTTCCATTTAATTTGGGAAAGTCTAGTCAGCATGACACATCCATAAATTGAGTATATAAAAAGCCCTATAAAGGTCATATACAAGACTCGTGACATTATTACTGGTTGACATTCTTGTACTAACTGTATTGTGTCACATACCAGAATCCTTGCACATGTTGTGGTGATCTGATATATCAGAAATGAGGTGTGTTTGCCCTTTCAAGAACTATTTGCAAAGTCAGCATGAAACAAGATTCACTTCATTTGCTGCATTAAAAAACTTACATGGTAGGTCGGTCTCTATTTCAACAAATAGCAGTTCACAGCACAGTATTTGGACACATATGAACTGATTTTTTCATAGCTGAGAAGTTATTTCCTTTGAAGTTTTGAAGTGACCCTGTTCATTTTTCCCAAAGAGAGAATGAAATAAACAAAGTCTGACATGATAATCCTTCCATATCCAGTGAATTCCCTAAGGTAACTCTGAGATTATTACATGTAATGCGAACGAAAGYGGTTTTCAACAGCAGGTCACAATTTCATAAGTTCATAATCAATAAAGTATAGGTGTTTGCAGATGTATATATTGTTTCTCAGTTTTGAAACCATGAAATATGAGTACTAGGTATTTTTTATACATGTATTATGATTATCAGTGCAGCTTTAAAATACTGTCTTTTGAAAGGTTGACACGGATTTTCAAGAACCCTGAATGCATTCTGACTGCATTTCATATTATTTTTACTCCTATAGTTTGTGGAGTTTGCTTTATTTTTGTAGTTCATCATTCTTTAAGGTGAGTGCTTCCAATAGTGGTTTTTTAACTCTGCAGTGAGATCCTGTGGTGCCAATGTAGAGACCTTTTTATATCAGTGGGCCTCCAGTGAGAAGTATCTTYAGGCCTGATTGCAAGGCAGGACATCCTTTCTTAATGTTCGTACAAAATGTTTTTTGTGGGTGGATCAAATTGACTTTGAGCATTTGCACAGTAGGTTTTTGAAGTCTTTGAAGCAAAATCCATATTGTAATGAAAGTCTACACAGATGAGGAATGAAGATTTCAGGTTCTAGTAGGGTTAACATTRCTAATAGTTTAGTTCTTTGTATATWGTAAGTGTAATTTTATTTCTTATGATATCATAAGTCCTGTCCAACTAGTTTGCCTTTTGTATCCCTTTTATTTAAAGACACAAATGCATGGATAATATGTAACTTATGAAGGCTCAGGGCACCAACAAGTTCTTAAAATTATTGGGTTGTGATCTGCTAGCAAAATACCTGTTCAGAATTGTGGAGGAAATGTGGTGTATTCCAGACTGCTCTCAAGGAAGCACTTCATAAAATAGAGAGTGAAAGTTACAGGGAGGAGTGAGAGCACTSTTGGATCTGCTCAGCTTCATACATCCGAGGCAGCTCATAATCGCTGCTGCCAAAAACCTGCCCTGGGAACTCTCAGCACAGCAGATAGAGATGGAAGCAGCACAAGAGGCCACATTAGCTGGGATCTGGTCTGTCTTTGAAAAAGAGTTTTCTGACAGTTTGGACTGCTGTGAGGCAGTGCCAGCTTGCTTGCCTTTCTAATGCCCCTCCGAAGTTCTGGTAGATTTTAAATACTCCTGTGAAATGCTTATATCGAATTATGGCARCCTTTTTCTGTACAATAGTGCTGTCAAAACGTGTTCACCTATTAATTTTATTTGAAGTGCTTCYTCACAACAKATGTTTTTAAAAMACTTTTGTTTGTTTKTTTCCCATTTCAKAAGAATATATGGAAATGAGAAACAAAAGTTTTCTTGTTTTTCACAGGTATTAGTGTTCCACATGGTTCTTTGCACAAGTGAGGCTCTTCTTCACATATCTGTGTATCAAATTTGTCTTTCCTTTAAGAACTTAYCGAGTTGTCAGCCTCCTCTAAGGTCATGGACTTTCCTCAGTTCTAGTAATCCTTACAGGAAATGGACCACATGTTTGTTGTCTGTGGTATCTGCTGTTGCATTTTTCTTTTCTTTCAAGAAGCTTTACCATCTGYTGCTTTCCAGATTATTTTTTACATATTCTCTAATTTCTCTTTCATCACTGTCAGGTTTTTTGATCATTTTTTTGATCAGTTTTCAATCATTTTTTTAAAGAAAGRAAAAAGAAATCTTTAATGCTCTCAAAAGCATTAAGCAAGATAGGGTTGAAATAGAGTTATCTTACCATCAGATATTCTTKTGTAGTTCTCTTTTCTTTTAATTACAGCCTCTGAGCACATTTTTACTCACCATCAATTACCACCCATTATCCTGCTAATCTGGATGCTAATCATGGTGACAAAGCAGAACCAGTTAAAAGATAAAGCAGTTGCATTGTAAGGATTCACTGTTCCCTTATGTGAAGAATGAAAACTCAAAAAAAAACATTTTATGGTGGAACACAGTAAGCTGGGCCAAGGTTGCCCAGCACAGTCATGTTCTATAAACACCTAGAGCAAAACCTGTTAGGCCACGTGTCGTGGTTGGAYCCCAGATGGCAGCTCAGCTGGGTTTTTGTGCTGGTGGAGTGGTGTGAGAAAGAAAAGTCCTTGGCTCTGTGTAAGTGCTACTCAGCAATAACAAAAACATCCCKGAATTACCAGCASTGTTTCCAGCATAAATCCAAAACACATGTACCATRCTAGCTACTGTGAAWAAAATTAACTCTACCCAGCCAACCCAACACATCATGATCATGAATCTCATAATCCCAGCTGGACACTATTCAGGTGTCATGGTGCCATAAAAGGACGTATGGCACTATATAAGGATATTAAAAGTGTGTTTCTCTAAATGCAATGCTTGAAGATAAATCCAACTTCCACMTTTGTATGAGTGCATAGATCACAAGAAGTCAATAAATGATCTTTTCTTCTGTTCTTTTCAGAACCAAATTTTGTGTCATCTTATGACATTGGGAACTTTACCTACTTCTTCTTCCGGGAAAACGCAGTGGAACATGACTGTGGGAAAACAGTTTTCTCTCGTGCTGCTCGGGTGTGCAAAAATGATATTGGGGGCAAGTTTGTGCTGGAGGATACCTGGACTACCTTCATGAAAGCTCGTCTGAACTGCTCTCGCCCTGGAGAAATTCCATTTTATTATAATGAACTTCAGAGTACTTTCTTCCTGCCAGAACTGGACTTGATCTATGGGATTTTTACCACTAATGTGTAAGCTGAATGATATATTTTATTTTCTTGCTGTTTGTGACACAAAACCTAGAACTTCTGAGCTACTCTCTTCTGCCTATGCCAAGTAAACATCATACATTCAAATKACTCATTTGCCCAATCCACTTTGAACCGTGAAATTTCTGTGAACAATTATCAGTTCCAAATGTTTCCCAAATGARTTGTTCAAAACACCAGAGAAAGAATAAATTCTTAGTATTCCCTTACTGCAGAAAGCCAGTTGTGTTCTGTCATATTCTTCACTTATTGCTAGAAAGTAATTAATTTTTATTATTACTATCGTATAACATAAATTCCATATGTATTTATGAAATAGGTAGTTTTTAATTGTAATGTGACACGACCATTAATTTGACACAATGGAATTTGACCACKTCATAAAGAGCTCATCTTACCCAAAACAGCACAAGAGGTGCTCTCRTGTATTTTAATTTAGTCCTAACAAATCCTTATGTGAGTTTAAAGGTCAAACAAAGAATTTAATCTAATTTTAAGTGAACCTGGTATATCAATCAGGTGATATTAAAGAAAAAAAAAATAAAAGTACAATTTGGTTCTAAAAATTCAAATTTGTAAAATATTAAAAAGTTGGATGGACATAGGTAAAAATAGACATTTATCTCAGAAATGTCCTTTGTAAGTTTAAACATGATGACTGGTGTTCAAATGCTGCTCAGTCAGAGCATACTCTGTGTTTTGGCTTTGCAGCCCAGTGTTCAGACCACTGGAATAATTTCCAATTTAGAATTCCGATTCTCCGACCTTCCTGTACTGTGTTGCTGTGTAAATCAGTTCTATCTAGAATTTTAAAAGGTCCTCGGGCCTCAAAACATAGGTAAGTCACCCTTGAACACAGTGATACCTACCTTTTATAACCACCTATTAATCAGGTGGAAACATTCACAAGTTAATGCCAACAAATTATAATCCCTATGCATTCTAGACAGTGAGCATGAATTTGGGCTCATTTAGGCATCTCTAAGACTCAGGCTCACCCCTGGGCTGGCAGCTCAAGCTGTGARCAAAGCTAGTGATGAGATGCTTGAACCAGGCTGTGGCAATTCCTAACTCATGATACTGGATTATGAGCTCAGCTTGTTTCTGCAGTGGAATAATGTGGGGAATCCAAAGAGTGTTTATGTAAAGAGAATAACAGAGACTTTGAGATTACTGGGGATAAGAAAATTTGCTGTTGTTTTGATCAGTACTTTTAATTTTGTTCTGTTTTCCTAGTTAGTTCACATACTAAAAGACAGGTATTTGCCAGGTGCCATCCACATACACTGTTCAGCCAGATCTTTCTTGAGAAGTCAAAGTAGCCTAGACATATTCCTGCCATGAAAAACCTGAGCAGAGGAATTCTGCTGTAGAAAATCCATGGGGCTTTGGCCATGGAAGGGGAATGATGTTCCTGATGCTTACTGGATGTTCTGAAAATGGACTTGCTATTGTTAAGACTACCTTTGCCACATGAAAGTAGACAGTATTTTAAACCTTGCTGCTATTTTCCTCTTTCTCCCTGGCCCAACATTCTGACTGTCCAAGAGGGATGGACTGTTCAAAGAGGACCTAATTCTAAATCTGAGGGTAGGGTTTTTTGGTTGCTCTGTTTAAATGCCTGCCATCAAATCTTGTAAGTAAATTTTTTGGATATTTTTGAAATGTTTTAAAGTTAGGATTACTTCCCCATGCTGACTACCTGTTAATAGATAGTTTGTGCAACTCACATGACCCACCTTTCTGGCCTGCAAGTGATGGTGGAGCAACACAAGGGTTTCCTATGACAGGGAACAATGTATTCCTTTCTGTTTATATAACAGCATCAGGTATAACTTAATGGCATTTGTAATTCTTCAGTCTCARTATCTTCAGAATTACAATAACTTTATTGGACTGTAATGCTTTTTTAGTATACTTYAATCTACTTGTGGAGGGGAAAAAATTGAAACCTTTCCCTAAYAGCCAAACCTGCACTTTTTTATATGTGGTTGACTATCAAGTCCACTATTGCCACTGCTTCATGAAAAAGCTGGTTTTGTTTCTTTCATACTATCCAAAAAATCTATCAACATGAGTCTCATGTCCTCATAGGACTTAATGAAATTCAAGAAAACATTGGTAAAGTTAATAATATTAGTGAGATGCATTTAGCGATACAAGCAAGGATTTATAWGCTCCAGTGCTGATCGATTCTGCAGAAGCTGTAAGCATGGAACTTCAAGTTTTTGTCTTCCTTTGAAATAAGAGAGACAAACRTAAGGAAAGAAATTGCTTTCTAAGTAGTATGTTTTGTCCTTGTATTTAATCCATGTATCCGAACTCTTTTTTCAGTTGTTGGGTTTTTTTTTCCATCATTATGGAGTTTTTATATTATGTTTTCTTAGGCCTTGTGTAAATTCCACACTAAGCTTTAAAAAAAAATAGGGAAAAAAAAAGGAAAAAAGAAAGAAAAAAATATAAAGGAAATAAATAAAATAAAATAAAATAAAATTGGAAGCTTTCATTGTTATTAGATTATATTATTTATACTATGCAGAATTACTTTTTTACCTCGTATGTCATGTTTTCAAGGCAAACCCAGGAAATTGTGTGCTTTTTCCAGCTGCCTACTGGCAAATTGATRTCTATTTTATTAAAATGATGTCTTGTAAGCAGTCCAAGTTGTTTTCTCTTGATGGGTTTCTGCAACTTACCTTCTTATTGCTGTACTACATGTCTTAGAAGACAGGATTATTGTGAACGTGTCTTCTCCAGGGATTCTGCAGGATGTAGAGACCACCCATTGAAAATCCTTACTAATGTCATGCAGTCATTTGTTGTATGGAACTTTTTTGAACCCTGAGAATAATATCATCCTGAACTTTGTTCTGAGRAAAGAGGTGTCCTTAGTGCTTGTGATTATGTGTGGAAGTGTAGCAGTATGRTATTAGAAGTATAGTATGGTATTAGAGCAGCAGCAGAAAGTAGGAAGTTCTGAGTTTTTCCCCGCACTAGCTTCGTGGTAAGGCTGACAAATATCTTAAATGCAATGACTCTGCCAAATCAGCACATTATTTATCATTATCTTGAGATGTCGTCTCCTGGCTGATCATATCTGCATCATTAATTGCTTGAAGGATTGAAGAGTTATTGCCTTTTTATTTATTTTTCAGCAATTTGACTTCTTAATGTTATTACATAGGTTAATGTATTTATTTCTTTTGCAGGAACAGCATAGCAGCCTCAGCAGTTTGTGTTTTCAATCTGAGTGCCATAACTCAGGCCTTTAATGGACCCTTCAAATACCAGGAGAACTCTCGCTCTGCTTGGCTTCCATATCCCAATCCTAACCCTAATTTTCAGGTATGAATACGTGGGAGAAGGACAATATTTTATGTGAGCTTTCCTCTAAGTACTATATGGTTCATAAATTACAAATCCAGKTTTGCACTATGTTGTAGCCTAAGACCTAAAAAAACGCCCTAAATTAAAATAGTGCTTAGGAGAGCCCCTTATTTGAACATATTCAATTTTAGTTTTATCCTTCCACAAAATAATTTGGATTAAAAACAAATGTACTTTGAAGGGTAGGAGAARAAATGCTTAACTTCACTCTTCTGTCTAAATAAAACACTATTGTTACCTGTCAAAGTGACCTTAACTCCTGTCTGAAGTATGATGAAACTGCTATTATTTTTACATTGCATTTGTGCTATTATGACTTAAGAAATGAAACAGTGTCTGGCAGAAAAAAGAAAGTGAGAGGGAGGTGGTCAGAATTTTATATATTTTCATGTGCAAGGTGGTCCACACTCCTTGAAGAGTCAGATTAAAAGAACTTGCATCATGTTTTGACCCTCATTTGAACTTGTTGGCCTCAGAGGGTATAATAATCTGCAGCTGGCTGACAGTGTAAAACCAGTTAGTCCAAAGTGGGTCATTTAGAGGAACTCTACAGAAAGGAAACGGGTATTTCAGTAAGCACATATATACTGTTTTAGTCTTTTGCATAATCACCATTCCTACTAGGACAATTTTAATGRGTGTGCTTCCTGCAAGGGAGATGGATGGAAAAGCAGCATTAATGTAGTGATTAACAACAATAGCTTTTCATCAAGGTATTTAAGTGTAGTCACCTCTATCCACCTCTCATCCTCCCTTAATCTCAGTTCAATTTCACAAATTCTCTTCTGCTCCTGGAACAGCCTTCCCGAGCTTGTATGAGTCATATGATCTTTGCTAGCATGAAAAAGAATCATCCATTGGGGATTGGAGGTAAATTACTTCCTGATCTATGCAAATGAAGGAAAAATAAGTACAGTTTACAGCCTAGAGCGATGTTACCTTTCCTAAGTAGTATGTTTGTCATCAGCCAAGTGACAAGACTCTAAGTACGCCAGAAGCCTGCAGAAGCAGGCTGTATTTGTATACAGCTTTTCATCTGTTGTAGAAATACTTGTATTGTCAAAATAGTGATAGGAAGAGGGCCTAGGAGAGGCTAAATATTTGAAGGAAAAAGCCTGAAATAATGCTTGTATGTAAAAATCTTATCACCTTTCTCACTAGGTAAGCACATCCAATAAAACTTTTTAAACTCTCCCTTACAAACCTTGCATTAATGTGGTGTTAATTATTGTGAGAGCAGCCCGTACTGACTGGTACTTACAAAGAAAGATGACAGCCTGATGGCTGTGTAAAAACAGTTTAAGTCTCTGCTGTACTGTTAGTGCACGTCTCCAAGTCCCAGTCAAGACAGGTGTTGAAATTTATTTCTTAGATGGCCTGGCTGATTTTAATACAGCTGGTACTTCATCCAATTTACAAGAACAGTGACAACAGTTGTATCATATCTCACTGAGCCACAAACAGCTTTGAAGGCAGAGCTRGTGTTAAAAGCTGTAATGTGGCCTTTTACAACAAAATAATGAAGGCAATTTATGTCAACTGATCTCTAGGTATCTGTAGAGATGTCCRACTTCTCTTCTTTTGCCGATGCTGCTTTTTATTCCATTGAATAACTTTCTGCTACATTTCTGGCTCCATAACTGCAGCWCTGATGCATACTAGAAGCTAGTCTAATGCCTAGAGTTTTAACCATTTTTTGTGACTTAYGTGACTTAAGTCCTTATGATAAGTCCTTACGATAAAGGATGAGAAGTTCTGTTTGTGTAGCCCCAGAAGTAGATTTATCCYCTGAGTATTCACATACTCAGTAGCAACAGAGAGAAGTATGTKATTTGAAGGCATACTACTGATGTGTAGGTATAGTTACACCAGACATTGTATTGCCAAGGCTGGATTATATTAATTAAATATTTTCCATTTTAGAATACTATTGGAGTCCCAGTTTTGAGGAACATCATTTTCTTCAGAGATGTTTTCTCTTTTGACAGGGCAATGTCTATCATAAGACCAAGGACCATTTGCATTTCAGTGTACTATAAGTACTCAACTGGAATTTTTCCTCTTCATAGATCCAGAGAACTTCTTCTTTTGCATGGTTTATTTTTTTCACTGGTCTGACATAGAGAGCAAGTAACTGTTTACTGCCAGTTGCTAATTGATCATTCTTCATCATGTGATCTCCCATTATGAAATAATTTGYTTGACTTTTTTAGCATTTGTGGATTCGGAACAATCACTCAATTTTGGATTGAAAACATTGCAATAATAAAAAAATAACTGGTATGGTTTTGCACACTATTATTTTGCTCATGCTGTAATTCATGGCATAGTTTATGACAAAGTAAAGCAGAATGAAAATGGTGACTTAGTTATGCCTTTCACGTCACCCAAATATTTGATGAATGTTGTGAAGTAATGCTTTACTTCTCTGATGCAATATGCCTGAGTAAACATGTGAATATTTATATATTACCATGCATTAAGAAGCTTTCTCTTTTGTGCCCTCAGTTGAACATGAATATGCTAAAATTAAATCCCACTTACTTTCCTTTGTTTGTGTTTGAAACTTGTCCATGCAGCTAGTGGATATTTTCCTGTAAGAAAAGAGCACAGTGTTCAGATTTAAAATATGGTCAGTTTTAAGGCAAAAAAAAGTCTTTGCTGTGGATGATATTTAATAGAGCTCTGCACTGTCCATTTTTGCTACTTRAGATGGAGTCCTTAGAAATTTCTAGAACTGCATGTTGTACTTTCACYTGGAATTCCTGTCAGAACCTGGCTGACATGGTAGGACATGGGGTTTCCTTTGAAAATTTGTTATGTCTTCAGCACTAAGGTCTGTGAAAATTATTAAAGAAAATGGTCAGAAAATAATTTGGTTTTTTGAATGGTAGTTTTTCTCCTTTCTGCCCTGTGAACTTAGGATGTAGCAAAATATTTCCATAATCCACTTGTGCTGGTCAGTCTGGTGCTCTTCCATATTGTTTAGAATTAGGGAGCCTCCRTAGTATGCCTCAGGAAAACCGAGGTTCCTGAGTCCTTGGACAGTCTTGTTACCACCAAAATGGGACCTGAAAGTCAAATTCCACATTGTCATTACAAGATAAGCTCTTGTTTTTATTTTCTTGTGCTGGAAATCAGAGAGTTAATTGTCTGTTGTTATTGTCAGCACATATAGTCATGCTGCTTTTCTGTCTTTACAGTGTGGCACCATGGACCAGGGTTTGTATGTAAATCTGACTGAGAGAAATCTTCAAGATGCACAAAAATTCTTCTTAATGCATGAGGTTGTTCAACCAGTTATTCCAATTCCATACTTCATGGAAGACAACAGCCGATTTTCCCATGTGGTTGTGGATGTTGTGCAGGGCAAGGACATGCTTTTCCATATCATCTATCTTGCCACAGGTATGCATCTTCATTGCTGTGATAACTGCAGAAGTTTATGAGGTCTTTGAGTTTTAWTGTTCTGTTAATTACTTATGAAATACGTGTACAGCACCTTGAATATCAGCTTTTACTCTTTGACACAATCACCTTCTACATTTTCTGAATGCATTAATTTAGCCAGTACAATGTCTTTTATGTTATTTTGTGAACTCCAGTTTTGGTGTCTGTTTCTTAWTCTCCTTTGAAGCTGTGAAGCTTGTGTGCTCTTGAGGTATTCAAACATTGGAAATTTTATAAACGGGAAGTTACAATTTTCACTGTCTTGTTCTTTTTACTTAGTTAAGGGTAACAATTTAAGGGCCCAAGATAAGATTGTTTAGGACCTTCTGATAAAGAAGTAACTTTGTAAATTGCAAATACAGCTACTGCTATTTCTATTTCTGAATTTTCTATCACATGTATTTYATTAACTTTCCTTTTCATCTAATTTTTAAGACATTAATTATGCAATTTTTTACCCTGTCTTATTATTTGCCCATTTATATGTAACCATAGCAGTGAAAGAAAAACAAATCTCCACCTTATGTTGCTTTGGTTACCACTAYTGCCTTCTTGGTTCAAAATTTCAATCTTCTTAAAAACAGCAAGGGTGTTGGAGAATTGTTTTTGCAAAACAAGGGTGTCCCCATCTGAGACTGAAATATTAGATTGGACTGTTATGTTTAAAGCCTCATGGTGTAAAACTTAGGATAGTTTTTAAATACKTGGGCCTATGCACATTAGTAGAGAACAGCTCATCAAAGCAAAGGTTTGTTAGTGTTCAGTTTGTCTCATTGTGCTCCTTGAAAGCTGGGCAGTAACAGAAAAGCTTTTTGTAGGTTAAAACTATACTTGAATTTGACCAGTTCTAGTCAAAACAGCCTGGTGATTGGTAAATCAGTGTATTTTAAATGAAATCATGTCAATACTAAGTGTTTCTAATGTAGAGGCCTCCTGAAATTTGTATTTTGGGTCAAACCTGAATTACAGAAACATGCACAGATTTGGTTTTTTATGAAGAGACTGTCTCTGCATTGTGGGAGGTTTACATTATTTATGATCTTGGAAGCACCAAGAATAATTACTTTTTTAATAATTATGTTTGTCTTCAAGTTTCAGTTTCCCTTGGTGTGTTACCTTTTACATTGGAGTCAGTAAATGAGGTTCTAAAATTTTACACTTCATGGCTCATTAATAAATTGTGTTGGGGAGTGAGTCAGTGTTCTTGTCATGCTGCTAAGGAAAAAGATATTGCTCCTATGCACCTTGTGATGTATGCTTGCCTTTCACTTTCATTCTTCTCTGGTTTTGATCATTCATGGAAGCAGAGTACTTATCTTAGCTGGATCTTYAGTCTAAATTCAGCACATGCTTTCTTGTAACTGGACAGCATATGTTTTATAACTGTGAGGAAGCATATGATAAAACCCCTGTTCTATTCTTGCAGTTTTCTTGATGTAGTCAATTCTATTTCACATGTATTTCAYTGCATCACAGTGGATTTTTTTAACATTTCTTCTACCAATTGAGTGAAAGTGTTAAGAATTATTTTCTAAGAAATATTAATCCTCACTTTTCACAGAATTTGAAATTACCACCCATTTATAGACAGATACCACAGGTACAGTGCATAAGTGTAGTTTAAAAATCCCAATATGTACCGAATTATACAATATAATTTATTTATATGTTAAGATTCTAGGAGAAAGATGATACTTTGCCTTCTTTAGGGTGCAGATCATAATTTTAATTTCATTTTATTGTTAATTGTGCAGCATTTTATTTCCTCTGAGGCCTGTCCTTTGCTTATGTAGAAACTGTCAGCAGTTAACATTTTCATCATTAACTGAATATGGTAAAAGATGAGAAAAATGCCACTACTTTTATAAACAAAAGAAAGGCAGCAGCCTTAACTTTGAAAATAAACAATAATTTTGGAAACAATCCAAATTTAAGGCTTTTGAATTTCCCCAGTGTCCAGCTTTACTCCCACATAAAATGTCCACTACCCCAAGCTCCTAACATCATAGAGTATGTGTATGTTTTGGGGASATGAAAGACTGGGCTGACAGTTACTTCCAGACTGAGAAATGTTGTTGTATCTTTCCTGATTTAATTTAATTGCATTATTATAAGTGTTGGTAAATTAAATTTGGAATTAAAATTTTACAACAAATTTTACTCCATCTTCAAAAAAGAGACAAAGGAATAAAAGCTGACAAGCAGAAAAGGCTCTGGGGGTGCTGGTCAACAGCACTGAAACATGAACCAGTGTGTGCCAAGAAGGCCAGTGGCATCCTGGCCTGCATCAACAATAGTGTGGCCAGCAGGACCAGGGTGTGATCTTCATGCTCTACTCAACCACTGGTGTGGCTGCAACTTGAGACTTATGTTCAAGCCCTCCAATACAAGAAGGACGTTGAAGTGCTGGAGAGTATCCAATGAAGGGAAGGCAACAGAGCTAGAGAAGGGTCTGGAGCACAAGTCTTGTGAGGAATGGCTGAGGGAGCCGGGGTTGTTTAGCCCAAAGAAAAGAAGGCTCAGGGGGAACATTATCACTCTCTACTGAAAAGAGGTAGCCAGGTCAAGGGCTGTATCTTCTCACAAGTAACAAGCAATAGGACCAGAGAAAACGGCCTCCAGTTTTGCCAGAGGAGTTTAGATTGGATACTAGGAAAAAATTCTTCATTGAAACAGTATTCAGGCATTAGAACAAGCTACTCAGGGAAGTGGTGGGCTCACCATCCCTRGAGGTCTTTGAAAGACATGTAGAGGTGGGGCTTAGGGACATGGTTTAGTGGTGGATTTGTCAGTGCTGGGGTAACAATCAGACTTGATGATTCTTAAAGGTCTTTTCCAAGCTAAACAGTTCTATGATTCCATGACCTGGAGAGCAACAATCTAGTGAGCATTCAGTCCCTGGGATAGTCAAGCAGCACACCTCCTTGGAGCACACTTCTCTGGGCACATGATGGAGAAAAAGAACTTTCAGCATGGGTTACTCAAGGGTTAAGCCCATCTGAAAATTTGATTAGTTTCTGTGGTAAAATGTCTAGATTTGTGCATGAGGGTAAGTAAAGTAATACCTCAACTTCAGCAAGACTTTTAACATTGTCTCCCACAATAYTCATATAKCCAAATTAGGATACAGGGTATGTATGGGTGGGCAGCTGGATCTATAAAACYTGCTAGGATGTCAGACTCAGAGGGTAGTTTTAATGTGATGTATGGAAATGATAAGGAGCCAAGTACTGTCCTATTTGACATTTTTTAGTCAATGGCCTGGAGGAGGACAAGAAGCACACTCTATCATGTGTGCAGGTGACATTCCACTAGGATACCAGTAATTGTGCTGGGGGATGTGCCATCCAAAGGACTGAGGTGTGCTGGTGGGATGCCATCACTGCAAAGACAGCCAGTAGCATCTTGRGCTGTATTGTCAGGAACACAGCCAGGAGATCAAGGGARGAGGTTGTTCCCCAGTTTTGGCCTCCCCCAGTTCAAGAAGGACAAGCAAATTCAGTGGAGGGCCAGCTTCTGTTTTAGGCTGGAGTACCATGCTCTAGGAAGGGAAGCTGAGGGAGCTGGCTGTGTTCATCCTTGAGGAAAAAAGGTGTTGTGGGGAGCAGGATGCTGGTAGCATCCTGCAAATACCTACAGGGAGTTTACATGGAAAATGGTGATACTCTTCACACTGGTGCTTGGTGGGAAGATCAGAGACAACAGGCAGAAAATTTCAGACTGGATATAAAGAGACATTCAAGCAACAGGTTTTGCAGTCTCCATTCTTGGGGGRTTTTGAGACCAGAAAGCAACACAGTCTGTTATAGCTAGCTGTCTTTTGAGCAGAAAGTTGGACTTGAGACCGTCTGATCTCCTTTGCAACCTAAATTATCCTGAGCTTATAGTATGCCAGTATCGTGTTAAATTACTTGGACTAAATTAAATTTTTATTCAACASTGTAATAATAGATGTCATTGTACTTTCTGCTGCCTAAAGGAAAGTGCATKCAACTCTGATACAAGTTCTGTCAGTAAGCAATTTGCACTTAGCAGTGTAAAGCAGGATGGACCCAAATCATGCTGTGAGAGATGTACACCACATAACTTTTGTAGTTATAATTCACTCCAGTGTTCTGCAAAAATTGTCTTTTAAAATACACAGAGTTTCAGTAGAAAAGTAGGCATACAAATTGGCTTTAATAAAAATGAATGTTCTGCTGTCTTTGTTACTCAAAGCAAAAATCTCATTTTTTGAAACAGATGGCCAATAGTTAAGAGAAAGTTCTTTCTTTCATCTACCCACCCTGTTGTTAGAATACAAATATTACAGGCGAGAATAAAAGGGAGTATAAAAGTACATTCTAAKTTCATTAAACCTTAAATAGATGTAGAATTACTGATGTAGTATTACTTTAGGAGAGACTGGGAGTAAGCAAACAAGTCCATTCTTCTGCTGAGTCAACAGTCCTAATTTCCTAAACCTTTGCCAAGTCATCATTGTGTGAGGAAATTCGGGTTTGCTGGGGCTTAGCAGCTACTGCTTATATTAAAAATATACTTTGATACTTTGGAGARACATCTTAATCTTTCACTGTACTGWCTTCTAACACAGAATGAAGGGATATATCAATTCCTGCACATTTTGTGCTGCTGGCTTTAGGCAAGGAAAAAATCCCTGGAACAATTTTCCGTGATTTAAAAAAGAAGATCAAGGAAAGCATGCACAGATGTTCTGAACTAAAAATCATCTATAACAATACATGAAACAGAGAGCAAGCTATAGAAACACTAAATATTCTTAAAACTCTTTAAGTTTGAAAGGCTCTTTCTTTAACAAAAAATCTGATCAATATGTAATAGTTTGTTTCCCTCTCTTTTGTCCCTTTCCCCCTCTCTTCATATTTCTTTCCTCCATTTTTCTTTTCTGCACTATAAGTGCCTAGCTGTCCCATGGTTAAAAATGTTGCTGATATGTTTTTGCAAAATAAGATGCTGCAACAAGATCAGGTAGCTCTGCATTCAGAGGACTGTTTCAAAATGTATTTAATTACTCAAATGAATAAGAAAATTATTAGATACAGTAACTATCATAACTATCATAATRTCCTCAAACTAACTAGTTTGAGGACATTATGAACAGATCATAAAATTGGGTGTTCAGATGAGGTAATACTTACACTGTCTAGTGAAAAACTTAAAAGGCCATCCTTAAAAATTGCTTGATGAAAAAACTCACATCCCACTGTTGTTCAATCCCACTGGACAGAGAAAGTCCCCTCTATATCATGAGTAGAAATGCTGTATGCCCAGTGGTAGATCTTAGTTACTGGGGTTTATAGTACAGCATTGATGAAATTGTGGTATGGCTGACTTTGAAAGAAAGTATGAAACCTGAAGAAAGATTTATTGTTGGCTACATTGCACGTCTGTAAAGAGTGGATTGTTCACTGAAGTGAACCAGASTTTTTATGCCATAAATCCAGGTTTTATCTGAGGCTTAAAGTTCACTGGAGGATGTTAGAACAGGTTTCCAAGGAGTTCTAAGAATTGCAGGTAGCCATGCAGAGAATAATGATAAAAATAATTCTGCACATATAGCAATTATAATGAACAAGTAGACAGGTATCATGAAGAAATTTCAAAAGATATTTTTGGAAAATGCAGATGGAATTTTCATACAATTGCCTTTAGAAGGTTTGAAATAGGTAGTAAATCTCCACAAATGTCACTTTTTTTTTTTTTCCTCATGAAACCCTGAAACTGTAGATTATACAGAAACTAATCCCAACCTAATGAAGAAATTTGGAAGTTTTCTTGAAACTCAGTTTTGGAATGCCATCTTAACAGTTTGTATTTCTGTTTGTCTTGCTAGGTGGGAGTAAACTGATGCAAAGTAATCCCTGATTTGATTGCTCTGTGATTTTTTGTTACAGTTCTATCTTGTACATTTAATGTAATCAGTACACTACATTTTCTTTCTAGGAAACAACCCAAAGTCTTAGCAAGAGAAAACGTTGTGTGTGTTGTTATTTAAGTGTCTCTGATGAAATATTCTCATTTTCCTGGCACACTACACCTTCTGATCAAAGTGTGCAGCTTTCACAGTTTAATCTGCACAGTGTCAGAAAATATGTAGTATCTGTGCAGTTGCCAGCCTGAAAGTTATAAGCAAAAATAATGGTTTATATATGTTTCATATGTGGTGAGGAGTGCAACAAAGCTTAAGCTGGCTGCACTTCTCCAATTTGGTGCTATCCCTGACTGCATTATCTTGAGTGCATTGTGGTTCTTGGAAGCAATCCATAGAAAGGAGATACAGACTTTTCATCTCAGTTAAGAACCACTTTCTTTGTCCAGAAATTATAATATAAATATAGTTGTAATTTGAGTCAGAAGTCAACTGTAAAATTAATAGGTAGTCTATTTTTATATATTAGTTCTTTCTAGCTCAAAACCAGAAACAGTGGAATCAGAGTACAGATGGATAATGGGACATATACACTGTGGTACACACTTGTCACTTTTTAAAACTGTTTTTTTTTTTTGTTACAGAAAACACAGGGTTTTTTTCGTTTTTATGCCTTTGCTTGACGAAGGTATACTGTGCATTTGCAGAGTTGTAAAGCACCCTTGTAGTGGTTTTAAAAGTATTTCCCTGTAACTTGTTGCCTTCTGGCCTTATGTAATGCCATTTTAAGAAGCTTGGAGTGAGGATAATTATCAGTTACTTTGGTGGGTAAGACTGGTGCAGGTTGGAAGAAACGAGTCCGAACAGCAACATGATGATCTTGAACATTTGTTTCAAAAAGTCAAACAGTGAGCCATAAAATTAATAAACTTACTGTCCTCTGCTTTTGCAGTGACACCTATCTCTGGTAAAGGAAAACCCTAGCTGAATTCATACTTTRTATATATTATTCATATTTTCAGGAAACATTTTGATACAAAGTTCAAAAAAGATGTAAAAGATTGCATGGTTTTGTCTTGAAGAGTCTAATGATCACTCTGGGATTTATCCTGGCTTTTCTAAGAAGACTGGCTATATAYTTCTGCTAGAATATTTATGTTATTTTCCAAGAAGAGTATCTCTAAAGGCAAAGGAAGATAATGCAAACCTTTGTTGTTTTTCTGTGTAGTTTAAACAAAGAAATGTTGATTTTTTTCCCTGCCTCATGTATTGTGTCATCTGTACTGGGCAAAGTGGTTTTAAAATGGTACTAAATGAGAGTGGCTACATCTAAAGTCATGCCTACAGAGTTATAAATGATCCTATGGGGCTCCAGAGGATCAAACCAGGCATTTAAAATGTCCAGCAGTACTGATTTCCCTTGGCTTTCTCASTGTGTATAGAGATAAATCATTCTGCCAGATCCAGTTGGTGAGCTTTCTTAATAAATGGCTCTAACTAGAACTGGTTAAGTTATTCATTGACAGCGATTTATATGTGAGAATTGTAGCCCTTTATTTGGTTCACAAATTACCCARCACTTATTTGTAGTCATTTTTTGTTATTATAATCAACCCATAAATAGGTCATGATTTTGATTAGTTTGTTGCTGCTATTTGCTCATAGAGATTGTTCATATTTTGTTTATCATGTTCCTGAATTGCCTGCTGCAAGTAAATGGTGTTCTCTTTGCTCAAGGGAAAAATTTAAGCAGGAGAAGCCCTTTTTTTCTGTTCACAAATTATCATTATGTCTTTATAATTGCCCAGCTCTGTCAGATAAAGACTATAAATAAGTGTCCGAAGAACATACGGTGTGTGCACTTCTGTGCTGCCACAGGAAATCAGAATTGCTGCGAGAAGCTACTGGCTGAAAAACAGCTGGCTCTGCTTGCATGGGAGTGAGATTAATGCATGAGCCAGGGAGGGAAACAGATTGTAAAGAGCTGGAGACAAAGTCTCAACCTTCCATTAAAAAAAGAACAGCTCTTCTTTATCATAGTGATGCTGAGCTTTCAAATCCTGTTTGACTGCTTTATAAACTTAGAATTGTCAAGTAGCCTTTCCTTCTTCCTCTTCTTTTTTTTTTTTTTTTTTTGGAAATATCACCTCTTCTTCCTGAAGGAGAAACTGGACTTGACAACCCCTCTGTTCATTTATTATTACATCATTCTAATGCACAAAATGTGAAGCTGTGAGCAAGAGAGGTATCTTACATGGTGCTCAGTGYTGTCCCACTGTCTTCAAAGCTAAGATCTATTATGATCTATGCCTACCTTCAAAACTCTCATTTTGCCCCAATATGTGCACAGGCTTGATCTTAATTTTGGAAACAGTGTTGGAATTAGCCTTTTTTGGGGGGGTGAAATTTGATCTTTGTACCAWCTGTGTAGCCCTTGTGTGAGTACACAGTACTCAGGACCCTTCCTGAGAGATGTGGGGAAGAAACTTTCCCTTTGAAGGGACTTGACTTTGTCATATGTTGCTGAAACATCTTTAGAATATTTTGCAGGGCCTTATACTTTAAAAAAAAAAACCCTTTCTTTTAAGATGGATATGCATAGGAGTGTCTCAATAAACTCATGCTAACCAAAGAAGAAAGTGGAATAGTTAAATCATGGGGCAAAAGAAAAGTTTGAACCTTACATGAAACTCAACATYGACCCTAAAAATCCCAGAGCTGGATCACAAGTATTTTTCCATGATACATACAAGAGTTAATACAAGATGGGTCAGAAAAGTAGTCATTAAACAGGGTATTCTACTGAACTCCTGGTTTTGTTGATGTTTTTGAGCTTCCTCATTCTGCATCATTTTTTCCTGGTAAACCTCAATAAATCCAGAGGTTAATGACCAAGCATTTACAAGGAGTGGCACTAAAAGTCATTGGGATTCTTTTCCCCTTGCTCTTACCTAGAGCATAGGACATGGCAAATCTTAACAAGCTAAATAATTTCTCAATAATCATATTGCTTATTTATTTTGGTATGTGTCTTATAAGTMATCAAAATGTGAAGATGCTTTCTTATATTATTTTATGGCATTTATGTGAAGAGTCCTGTAACATGCAGGTTGCATCACAGATGATGGATTAGGTTCCAAGCATTTTACTGTAATTAAGTCTCTGTGTAAGAGTCATAATATTTGGAGCAAAGAGTTATGTGTCTACAGATTCATTCTTCTAATTTTTAGGGGTTTTTAATTTTTCTTTCTTATCCCATAAACCTTGGAAATTTGTTTCTACAGCTACACACCTTTAGGAGGAATAGCAATGACTGCAACCAGAATAGTGATTACATCACTTGCCTTGGAAATACACAGAGATTTTCAACTAACAAGCTCTGTGAGACTTTCTGGTTGTTGCCAGATATTCTGGGTCCTAGACCATTATATAAAGATGGTATGTAATATGATTGTATGTATTGTATACCATCGTTATGTACTATGGCTGTGGCCACTTAAATGAACAGCTTCTGTTGAGAAGTTCTGAGATTCTTTTCTCTGATTCCAACTTCGTTTCTGTTTCTTGTCCATTTAATTTTTTATTTACTATGATTAGGGGAAGAAAAATCAGCATCATTCTTTCAGTCTGTATTTCTCAGCAAAAGATGTGTTTTGCACTGAAATTGCTGCTGAGGTTCCATTTGACTCATCTAGGGACCAGGGCATGTGCTGTGCRRACTACAAATGAGTTTGAGTAGAACRTAGTTCCTGAAACTTTCTCTTCAGTCAAGTTGGTTGATACTGTACAGATCTGTACTTCTGGATYTGTACAGTAGTCAGTTGTCTTTCTGACACTTCCAGTGAAAATAACCTCATACAACTCGGTTAAGAAATCAGGCAAGGTATGTTGTGGGTTGTTATCTGAGAAACAGTTTCTTTCACTTCTGCATCTAAATGCTTCTTTCATCTGGGCACTGAAAAATTTATTCTATGGGAAAGCACTATYATATTCATAGCATGTGTTGGGTCCTACAAGATATTTATTGTTTTGGTGGTACAAAGTAAGGCAATAAAAAATAATATGAGTGGYAAGTACTCCCTGTCCAGTCAAATCCAATCAGAGTTTATATATCTCARCTTTGGAAGACTGGCAGGTATCCAGAGTCTCTATTGGATAGTGATTTTTTCCTTTGTGCACAATGTTGCATTCTTCACTGCTGCTCTGTGTCAGATAYCAAAATCCCACAAACCACATCATCTTGCAATTAATATCTGTGTTTATTACCTACTCTAATACTTTAGTTAGAGGTTACAAAACTCTTCAGAGRTGCTCATCTCCATTATCTGAGAAGCCCAGTCCTAGATATTGATTAAACATTTTAGAAGATCTCTTCAAAATTGGAATGCTTTCTCTTCATGAGARGTTTATGGGAAATTAATATAGACTTCTTTGTTTCATAGTCAATTGCAGCAACCAGTCCCCAGTAACAACCTTATAGTTTTATTTCTTTCCCTTTTTAGAATCCAGGATATTGAAATTACATGTCTCTTGACAAATGTAATGTTCCTCATTTAAAATCATAAGACTTATTTTGTCTTCTTTGCCTCAGGGCTTCAGGTTTTGTGAGTGTATGCATCATTTTTAGTGCAGTAAAACTGGATATTGCCAAAGAAAACAAAAGGGACTGTAATTTCAATATATTGCCAAATGGGCATTCTCTGGGATAGGTCTTA
Source organism: Alauda arvensis (assembly GCA_902810485.1). Classification (NCBI taxonomy): domain Eukaryota; kingdom Metazoa; phylum Chordata; class Aves; order Passeriformes; family Alaudidae; genus Alauda; species Alauda arvensis. The sequence goes on along the minus strand of CADDXX010000134.1, from coordinate 288,674 downwards.
TTCACATGTAGCTCTTGATACTGGATCTGTTTAGTTATCACCTAGCTGTACTTAGGGAGTAAAATTTTGTGAATAAAAGAGTGTTGTCAGTCAGAGTCTTCTCAGCTAGTTGTATCTGACCTGCTGCCCAGTTTGTCCTAGTTTGTGTCTGGAAGTAAAAACCGGGTAACTCAATATCTGGTGAGTACAACCTGAACTACAGCCCTAAGCAGCCCTTACAATATCATTTCTTCTGACAGTGTTGGTTTAAAAGGAGGATTCATATCCAACACACCAAAACATTTGAGGCTTCTGTACACATCTGACAGGAATTCAGGTACTGMCAGTCTCACAGCATGTTCTCACAGGTCAGTGTGCATATTGGCAGCATCTGTTTGATTCAGATGTAGTATGTRCAGTCAACACCAATAAATATGTACAATTTGTTTTGTCTGTAGCTTTGGTGCCTCAAAATGGTCTTGGTGTTCTTCATAATGTTGAATCTGACATTGTTGAAATCCATTCCTTTTCTAAGCTGGAAGAATGTGTCTTTTTATATGCCAAGTTATTTTATTTTTTGTGATGCACGACAAAAATAAGGTTTTCCTGGCCTTCTTTGAGAATGCTGATATCATTTTTCATGATCCTTGTATTTATTTTTACTACTGAGTACTTTTGTAAACAGAGCTTGGGTAATTTAAATAAGAATTCAAAATGAGAATATTGTTTGGTAAAATCAAGAAATGTTTGCTCAATGTTGTTACAAATCATGCCTCGATCTAAATAGCCTACTTGACGTCTCCTGACACCTCCCTGAGGAAAAAAGARTGTGAGGTGCTAGAGCCAAGCTTGAAATTCTTGTCCATCATCTCCTTGCCAGGTCCTGAGAAACAGCTTTCTTTGCCCCAACTCATACAGCCTCATCTAAARATTTTATGCTGTAGTTTTAATCATATCCTCTCTGCTTAAATAACATTTCTTAAACCAATGGCAGTAACTAAAGTATTGTTATTCACATTTTAATGTGAGTTAGAAGGGGGTTAGAAATGGTGATACCCTGTATCATGATCAAGTAGCTGTGCATTGAGAAAACTGGATACATTTGTCCGGGATTATTCTCTGCAATAAACACATCAAGACAAGAGAGAAGAGTCAGTCTGCAATGACATCATCTGGATGGCAGCAACATTTATGGGGGGTATGTAGTACTGAGGTTTAATTCCTCATCATGATCACAGCTCAAAGCCATTTCTTGCACCTCCTTGTTGAATGGTTGATCCAGGAGAGAAGGGGCTGCTGTAGATGGGGAGGAGCTCTCCCAAATCCACTCACTGGCACTGTTCTAATGTGCATGCAGAACACACAGTTCATGTGGCCATGCAGCTATCAAACCAAGTAGGTAGAGAATTCAGCTAGAGAGATTATGTTCCCTGCTCCAAGGACTATTAACATATTTTTCCAATGACTTTTGGATTAAGCAGTAACTTCCAAAAAAATCCCTAAGGACATGGAAGACACCTATTCCTTGCAGGGCATATAAAAAAAGATTCATGATTTTTCTTGGCTGCAACTGAGACTTTCCTGTCTTTGGTCCAACTGTYTCCTAAGTACTGAGGGATAATAAAGTAACTATCTGTCATTGGTTTTGAATTTGTCATGGAATCAACTCAGTGGCCAAGCAGACAGTGTAACAAAAGATGGTTCAGCAGGGAAATGTACCTGTTAAAGTATTTGTGATTAAATATTGTTATAGTTATATGTATGAAACAGTTTCATAAAAAGTGAAGTTTCAAGTTTTAATTTTTTTTTCACTTCAGGTGGTATTACTGTTTTGAATACCAGTTTTTTTCACACATGAAATCTAGAGAAAAAAAAGTTCACAAATGAATCCACAAGTCACTAAATTGTTTAACAAAAAAGTTCCTTTTTTATATATTTATTTATTCTTTACTAAAACTTCCATAATTGAAAAATAAGTAGATGAGATTGTAAATAAAAGATAGATAAAAGAAACCCCTTCAAAAAGTCTTAAAATAGATAATGATTTATGTCAGCAAGTAAAAGGAATGTGTCACAGAATGAAATGTTATTAAGTGTTTTCTTATCAGCCTGTTAAGAACTGCAGCTACTTTAGCATTTGCCTACAGGTATTCTACAGACACATGGTACTCCTAAGTGGGGTGCATGAACTGTTATGGGTAGATCAATCTTCAGTGTAGACAAAATGTTAWGAATTTCTATCTCAGCTCTAAGGCACATCTATGGCAAGCTGAAAAATGTCTGTAAGATTGGAAATAGAAGTAGTAGATACAGGTGTGCCAGTGAGCATGGTTCATTAAAAATATAYCTATTTTGAGATTGTTGAAATTACTTGGTTTTGGTCAGGCAAGAAAAAACGTCTGGTCTAGCTCTAGGAAGGGTAAAAGAGGGTAAAAGTTTGCCATTAGAGTATATGAGAATCAGTCTAATAATCTGAGATAGTTTAATTTTCTTTGTGAGGGAAACAGACATAATTGATGTAGTGGCTGAGACACRTAATTCATCATGTGCTTGTTATTTAGTACAGGTTTTTGCTTGGTCTGTTCCAGAAGATTGAGGAGTTAGAAGCTCCAGTTTGAGGAGTTAAAAGCTTCAACTTTATAGTAATAGTCTTCAAAAAACAGGCACAGTGCTTGGTTTAGCAGCCAGTTGCTTTGCATCTTTGTCGCGAGTAGATCTGAATTTCCGTTTAGAGCTTGAATTCTCTATTTAAAAGATTTTTTAATGAGTCTGACTGGAGCTGGATTTAAATTCCCTTTTGAAGTGTGAAATGGCTGCCGAGGAATGGTACACAAATTGTCCTATTTCCTAAACTTTTTGTTTCATTGGAAATCCTACTAGTGGAAATGTTATTTGTATCAATTTATAATCTGTTTCAGTTAATGGAGTGGTGGATATTTTCTRTCCTAAAGGCAGGTATTTAACTCTTTGCATGGTAGCTGCTGGAAGAAAGCTTTGCTAGTTCAACTGCAACTAACTACATCCTTGATGTTTTGATTCATGGTAATACATGGGGATTAAATCTACAGGGGACAGAAGCATTCTCAAAAATGTTGTATGTTTRCAAACTCTTCTTCTGGCAAACAGTAAAGAGAGGATTGAGATGGTGATTCTCCTGWTTTCCATTGATAGATACATCCCAAAATTGTTCTATTTTAAAATGGAAACAGTTTTTTTAGAATTTTATATTATTCTGTTTCAGATAGGGAATTYGTTCTGCAATCATTATTGGGCTGTGTATGTTATTAATGTGTATGTTCTTTCTGTCCTCCCAGACACGTGGCTTTGAAGAAAGGTCTTTATTTTTTAATAATTAGGACCTAGATCAACACTTTTCTTTATTCAAAAGGTTCTTTAAGTCAATAGTTCAAAGTCCTGTGTAGAAAGGATACCCATAAGAATTTCCTTCATAAAATAAATGTATATTAAATTTTGACATACAACCAYGAGAAAATCCTCTAATTGAAGAGGTACAACTGAATTTCTCTTGGAGTAGCCACTGAGGCATTAAGAAGATTGCTAATAATTTTAGAAGGTGTGCCAATAGTTTTTTGGTAAAATTGCTCCTTTCAGACTCCTAATAGTGGATAAAAGAGCCAAATTCCCTCCCCTGCATGGAAGTCTGGGGATATGTAGTAGACCATCAGACCTCCTTTGGTGACAAGCATTATCAAAAATGTATCTCATTTCAGTGTTGATTTAAAATGATTTCCAATACTATAAGGAAGAAAAATCAATATTTACTTGAAATATAATAGGAAAAGAAGGAATATGAAGGAGTCAGAGCCAAAGATCATAAATCTAAAATATTATGTGTGCTTGCTTTTTATAGACTATCTTTCAAAACTGCTGTCATTGCATCCAAGAATTGAAAAACAAAACTGCACCAGATTGCAGAAATACTCAGGGTCTTACCCAGATAAGAATAATTTCATATAGAGTTTTTCTGTGTTTTTTCTTCTGCTGCTTCCAAGAAAGAGTCAAACTTCTCCCATTTCCTAAGTTAAGCAATTGTTTGGTGTTTGAAATTGTTAATACACTAAGCACCGTGTGGTATAGCTGATTGTATATAATTTAAAATTAGCTTTTAAGTAAAAAATTATGCATGTACCTTTTTAACACTTCTTTTCCTTTCTAATTGCCAAGACACTGGACAACTGAATGTCCCATTTTAAGGTTGCTATGTATTGCGTATAGTTTGACACAAAGCAGGAAATTTTATTTCATTAATAGTTGTTTTTTCTTAAATTTACAGTTTTAGCTTCCCTGCTAATTTTYGTTAACTTCTCTGTCTAATAATATACCAGCAGAGCAGCAATGACCACAGAATTTCCTAAAAGCTCTTAATCTGTATAATTCAATGTTGTTATATGGCCAAAGATCCTTAGATTATTGTTGTTCTCTAGCAATAGCATTACTACATAAACAACCTCTGAAATGCAAAGCCCTTTGATATTGGGCATGGGAAAAGAATGATTTGGTTTAAATTCTAGAATGCTAAAAGACTGACAAACACTGTTTTACTTCCTGTAACACACCTWKAAGAGGCATGGTTTTATGCCTGTTTTTTATTTCACATGGGGACAAAAACTCCAAGACCAAAAAATTTAATTATTTTGTACTAAGGTCTCACATAAGCAAACTGCAAGATTTTTCAAGTCCCAGAATATAACATTTTTTTATTGCTTCAGTTAATTTAATTTACTGAAATGTAATTAGATATCAATGAGCAATAATTTATGAGTTTTCCATGTCTCTTGCATACTTTTCTTGAAGTATCCTGCAATAGTTAGGAAAATTAAGAGACCTGAAAAGCTTAAGCTTTTTTGTTTCCTGTAAGTGATGGCACAAAGGGTAACCAACATTTTTTTTAACCATTTTGGTGTTTAAAAATARATTTCCATATTGATACGGCAGAACAATTTGCAACATTTCTCAGGGAAATGCAACAAAATTCTTTTTTTTTCTATTTCCTGCTACAGTATTTCATAGGAGGTTTTGTTATACAGTTACATAATTGCCCTTTTGATCGAATAAATGCACTTTATATCTCTATTTGTCTTAATATCCACCCTTGCCTTGTGGATCATCATTATCATCATGATGATAATGACCTGTAATAGTAAGAAAATCACAATGCTTTATTGTTTAGATCCTTCATAAGCKTATCACATGTCATTCTCTGTTAAGCTCACAAAACAGAACATTTGGATTTTTAACCTCCATTTTTTTTCTGATACTTGTAGAAAAATTGCATATATATATTTTATTACACAATGAAAATATATTAAAAGTAGAGAAAAAGAACAAATTSTCTTTCACACTAATCAGATTGTTCAGGGTGGTTTAATTTCAAGTGGAGAGACAAGCACGTAAAATAGCCGTGAAAATAAAAAGAGAAATTTAAAAAAACCTCTTAAAGTCTACATCTTGATGAAGCATCACAATTCCATATTCATTCTGAGGTTCACTCTTCTCCCTAAAGAATTAATTAATATACATCTAAAAATATAAAAATATTTAAATTATAGCTGTAAATTAAGGTGGAAATTTTAAAATCAAACTATACTATTTTCATTTKCTGAATAATTGTAGAATTACTATCCTTACCTATAGTATATTTTTCATTTTTAAAGAAGAAGCATTGAAGCTCAATCTTTCATTTTCATGTCCTTTAGACATGATTAAAAAATGTATTCTTGTATTTCAAGTGTAAGTATATATCCCAGAAGGTAAAAGAAAATRAAGTTACAGAGCATGGTTTTATTATCTTATTTTCTAAATATGCCCTTACTTTTGACCAAATGATACCCTACCCTCATGTGGGAAACCTCATAATAGCCAAAGCTTTAATTATCCATATTCTACTGATGATTTACCTAATTTTAAAGTTATTTTTAGAAAAGGCAGAGAAGAGTAGGATTTAAATCCCATCACATTTGTATCTTCTTTGATGTTACACAGATTGYTAAATCATAAATCCTGGACTTCCCCTTTCTAGGCTGAACCAGCTGCTGCAKTTGCTGTTCCTGCATCTTTTTTTCAGTGTCAAGAGCACTAAAACCCTTATGCAACCTAATACTTTCTGTTCGTTGGAACAATTTTCTGCTGTTAGCCAAAAGCACATTCTACTTTGCAGTAGGATTTCTTCCAGTTCCTGGTGGAGGAAAGCAAATATTGATAATACATTTTTTCATGGTGGCTGAATGGTTATCAATCACCTTGCATGTTCTTTGATTTTTTTACTATTACACATTCTGTTAATCAATTTTGTATTTGGTATTTCATTATTCTGAAAGACTTCTGCCTTGGAGATGACCCYAATGCCCTATTTCCTTTAGTTTCTATGGTGTTGAATACAAATGYTATGTAMTTAATATAAACACTGTWTATATATACATATGGATATTTTTTACAAGATATTTAATGTTAACAGATTTTTTCTTTTAATTTCAACAGTCTTAAGACTGCCTCAGTGCTTTTATTTTCTAATGGGAAAATAATTTGTATGCAATGAATAATATGCAAAATCAGCGTATAATGGATAAAATTAAAATACTTATTGAATATAATTTTCCAAAGTCTATTTCAAATTAGACTTCTTGAAAATATACATAATTCATGTTTGCATCAGCTACACTTTAAAATATAGTCTCTCGAGTCTCCATCTATTAAACTCCCTGATCATCATTCTGCCAGATTGTTATGTTTATCAATGAGTCTGTTTTTACATGTTTTGACATACAGAATAGAGTACTTCYTGCATAAGTGGTGTCTTATTCAAGTTTAGTTGCAAGCATCTCCTGAAGTTCTGAATATTGCTTCAGCATCTGTGTGTTGTGTTGCCTGCCCCTTYCCATCACACTGACCACATCCTTCCATTGGCTTAAGATGTATTACTGTTCTGAAGAATGTTTTGTGGGAATTTTGAGAAACAGGCCCATAGTTACATTGACAGTTTATAATTTACAGTAGATTTTGCTGTTTCTTGAGGCTTTTCTTGGTATAGGTGAGATTTTCAGATCTTAAAGGCACCTTGTTGTATTCAGAAAGTGCAGAAATGTTGGTTAAGTCTTAAATATAGGCATACAGCTATCCCGAAGAGATACTTGAGACTATTCAGAGTTTATTTTGCTTACAACTCATATAGTTTAGAAGACAGCAATGATTTTTAGCTACATTAATAAAAGATGATACTGTTGGCTTCTCTTCTGAAAACCATTGGTTTGGGCTCTGTCTCCTGGAGCTGGTTCAGTTGCTTTCTGGAGACCAAYCCATTCTCTAAGGTAGTATGGCAAGAGTTAAGATTGAAAGTGTTTCCTCTCAAAAAGGAATGGGTAGAGATTTTTTCCCTTTCTTTCAAAAAATTGAAATGCTCTTCTATAGTGCCTTGTGATGATTTGTTAAAGATGTGTTTGCCTGAAGAAAGCAGCAATATTTTGTAAACATAACATAACTCATGTGTTTATTTTTCTCTATAGCAGGAATTTGCTAAAGCTTCCTTGASTGGTTTTATTTCTGTTAGGAATCTCAGGAAATTATGAGTTTATTAGTTTGTTGCATCTGTTGTTTGTTTTGTATGTTCATTTTCTGTATTGCTTTGCAGGTGTCACCGAAGATGTTATAGTGATTCCACCTGCACTCTTGCAGTGTTTTCCATTGCTGGCTATGATTTATACCACTTCCATCTAAAACTTTATTTTGCATTTTTAGAAATCATCCTTTCATTTTGTCCAATTATAATTTTGTTCTTTACAGACTTTGTTSCCTCCAAGAATATTCTCTAAAACTCCATCTCAGGTTCTCCATGCAGTTCTTCATAGTCTCCTACACATGATATAGCAATATTTCAACAAGAATTTTTCTCTTCATTCACAGTGATTAGATTTCTAATGCTCAGTTGCTGGTTTTGCAGGTCTCTTAAGAACTATTGCAGTACAAGCTAACAAAGCACATTATTTACTCATTCTGGCCAATGTCATTATCTTTTACTACTCCTGTATATAGTTGGCCATCCCTTAAGAAAGGCTGTCAGATGTCTGGGTCTATCCCAGTGTGTCTTGCTTACAGTCAGGATGCAAAAATGCCATTCATTTGAACTCTTAAATGGCTGTTAGGCTCAGGCTTGACATTTGTGATTTCACTGTGTCCATGGCAATAAAGTTACATCCATTAAGATGCTCTGTGGTTACTGCTACCTTCTTAGTTGCTGCTTGGCAGAAGTGGACACTGATTTTGATTATATAATTAAATATTCACTTGAAAGATTATGACAGGTCTGAGAACTTCTATGTCCTTGAGCCATGTTCCAGACTTATTTCTTCCTCCACATTTTTTTACACCGTATTCTGCTTTGCAACTGTGGTGTGAAAATGGCCAGACAGGCAACACTTTTGAGGATGGGACTTCTACAAGTTCTGTAGGAAATCTACAGTCTTTGCTGGAGGCTGTGCATAATGTTGCACACCTTGTAGTAGAATTGGAAACACTGGAGCAAAACATTTGGCTTTTGAAAGCACTGGAATTACTGGCTATGATTTTCTGCTGTAAGGAAGCCTGATATAGCCATGTGGCACACTAATAGAGTTTAAGGACATTGATACCTACACACTCTTGGTACATACCATAGACTGGTGAGTATAGCACCAATTCACTCTGTGCCTGTCTCAAAGTTGTGAACTGGAACCAGATCCTCAGCCTGGTTTGGACTCCCAGGTGGTCCTTGCGAACTCAAAGTCATATGCAGCAGGAATTTAAGGCAGAGGAGATAGGTTAATAAAGTCAGAAGCAGGGGAGTTTATTGAGGCAGAAGTAGATCCCAGGTAACATCCTATTCCTTTTGGCTGAGTTTGCATATGACCCACATAGCTCCTGAGAAGAGAATCCTGATCTTCCTGATAATCTGTGGAATGTCAGGCACTGTTTCTTCACTTGAGGCTCAGGCAGTTGTGACTTTAAACATTTCTGATCCTCTCAGACAACAAATGAAAAAGGAATGGTTTGGGAGATGCTGAAAGAGAGCAAAAGGAAATATGAGGAATGGAGACTGTATGCCAAGATAAGAAGGAAGAGCAAAAGCAATGACAGATGTCTTGGGGAAGGCATTAGTGCTGCTGTTCTCAAAGTGAGAATATTTTATTTCTTTYTGGGATGGTGTGCTGCTGTAACCATGATCTCCAGGTCATAGACTTGAATAGAAAGAACTGCAAGTTTGCCATCTATAATAAACAAGCCACAAGAAACACAAAGTATTTGTGTTTGATCATATTCTCCTGTCCAAAGCTGTATTTCTAAATTGAATGTGTATGAAGGCATAGGCGAGAGAGACCTGCAGTCATGTGTTTTTTATTCTCTTGGGRAAGGTGTCAGCAAGTGATTCAGTCTGTGGATGCCAGACCCAGCACAGTGGTAGCAAGAAATATTAGTCTGTAGAAGCACATGCTGAATGCATACCTGATTTTYGTCTCATGCTGGAAAACTGTGACAAGCCAAAGACAAWGTGTCATGAATCATACTGAATCTGTTGTCTGCCAGTTAAGCAAGTGATATAGAGYTGCACTGACTGATCTATAAAGCAATACCAATTAATTTACATCTGTAAAATGATCTCACTGCTCCTTCTTTTTCTTCTTAGTGCATTTTTCCAACTTCTATGCTCAAAAGAAAATCATTCATCTTTCACTCAGTRATTAACACAGTGTTGTTTAACCCCAGCCAGCCTCCATGTACCATGGAGCCCCTTGGTCACCCCCACCCCCCACCAGCATGGTCAGTGAGAGAATCAGGAGAAAACATRTGGGTTAGAGACAAAGACAGTTTAATAGGACAAGCAAAAGCCACACACAAAAGCAAAGCAAAACAAGGGATTTATTTACTCCTTCCCATGGGCAGGCAGGTGTTCAGCCATCTCCAGGAGAGCAGAGCTCCATTAGGTGTAATGGTGACTTGGGAAGACAAATGCCAAAAGTCCAAATGTCCTCTCGTTCTTCCTTCTTTTTCCACTTTATATCTGGATATGATGTCACATGAAATATCTCTTTGGTCAGTTGGGGTCACCTGTACTGGCTGTGTCTCCTCTCAAACTCCCAAGCACCCCCAACTTCCTCAGGATTGTGGCAATGTGAGAAGCAGAAAAGACCTTGACTCTGAGCAAGCCCTGCTCAGCCATAACAAAAAATATCTCCATGCTATCAGCCCTGTGGCCAGCACAAACCCAAAACACAGCCCCATACCAGCCACTGTGAAGACAATTAATTCTACCTCAGCCAAAACAAGCACATATAGGCAATGAAATATTGAGACATGTCTCATACCATATTTTGACCATGAACTTGCTGTAATTAAAGTCAAGATTTTGCATCCAGTAGTCATCAGTGAAAACATTGCTTGTTACATTGTTCTGCTGAGCTGGTTATTGCTTAATTGTGGGACAAAACAGACTGTTGGCAACAATTTAATTAGRTTTTAAATATAAGTCTATTTTAGGTTGTTTGGGGAAAGAAGTGATCATCAAATTAGATATTTTATCACCCAAACAGTTAATAAAAATTAAAACTGCAATTTACTTGRAGCTTTTTTCCTAAAAAATTGTACAAGCACGTTTATATCAAGAAAGGAGAAAAATGCAAACAGGTACATGAAGTGATTATATTAAAACRTGAGAGGCTAGGCAGATTTTAGCATGCATACATGATTTGATATGATCAAAATTTTTTTATGCACTAAGAGGAATCCATTTTATACTGAGATAATTGTTTATGGTTTATCTTATTAGTTTTGACTGTTAAATAGAATTACATAATATTATGTAATGTTATATCTTGCCCATAAACTTCCTATATTATTTGGTGTATGCTCTCCCTTCCAATACTACTTCAGGTCTTAGGATTGAATACTCAGTCTTTCTCAGGAAAATGAGATTTTAACAGTAACTTGTCATCTTGRTTCTCCCTCTTCTCTTTAGTTTTGGAGTCTATTTGAGGCTGCTTTTTTGTATTTTCTTAAAGTTGCTTACTTGCTCTTCCTCACCCCTTCCCAAGCAAAGTTTGGGAAYGTCATGTTGCCCTCCCTCAGCCCAGTAATCCTGGAGGGTGCAGTGACCATAWAGAGGTGCCAGCTGCTGGCCTCAGGTGCTCCCAGGGAGGAGCTGGTGTAGGAGGACACAGGCATGTGGCCACCAGGTGTTTCCTGCCTTGGATAAAACCAGTACTCTCCAAGCCAGGGCCAGATACGTCCTGAGAGCCTTCACTGCCGCCCCTGAGCCAAACCTCTGGTCTTGTGCTAGTGATGGCAAACCCACTGTTTYCCTGACTGCAGGACAGGCCTTCACAAACATTCCTCTTGCCATTATTACCAACTCAAGAGGGAGRTCTTTCAAGACTTCAGGGCTTGTCTCCGTGTGTGTTTGCAGTGTTGTATCTTTAATACTTACTATTGCTGGCACATAAAGATTGCATAATGCTGCAGGTCCCTAAAATATTTATCATTGAGAGAGTGTGATCCTTTGTGTTCAGAACAAAGGTACTTTGATATTTTTTAATTATTTAAAAACTTTACAGGAGTGAATCATAAATCTTACCATATATTCTGACACTGGTTTTCAAAGCATAACTGTCTTTCCTGAGAAATCACATAAGGAGCAGAAGTGAAGAGTGAATGCTAAAAGCTATGATTTTTTGGAGGTCAAAATCAAGATAAGTAAGAAGAAGAGGTTCARCCTAATTCATTCATATTCATGTAGACTCAAGATCTGCATATACTCATATGTGCTTTATTAAATGAATGTGGTACATATCTAAACCCCATAATTTTTAACAAAAAGAATAATAAAACAATTTGGGGAAATTATGGAATGTAATGCTTTTTAAACTGCTTTAAATATAATAAATTGTAGGACAATCTGGTAGACTGAAATCCATAACCACCGTTCGCATGAATGTGCATTTATAAAGCCAGACTTTGAAACCTTGTTTTCTTGTGACTACTGCTGTGAAGGCCCTTCTGCACTAATAACTTCTCAACTTTTTTCCTTTTTTTTTTTTTTAATGTATCACATCGCATGAAAGCAGACTTTAAAGTTTTCTAAATTCTTTTCTCTGTACTATAATCAATGTAGGAAACTTCAGTCAAAATAATCCTGCATTCCGAGGCTTCATTGAAAACATCCAGCACAGACTTTTTCACCGAATGACACCAAGCAGGTAGAATTGCTAKTGTGATTTGTAGTAACCCATTCTCCTCTTGCCTTTTCAGACTATGGCACTATTAAGAAAGTGCTTGCCCCWATGAACCAGAATTCAAGCAGCTGCCTGCTTGAAGAAATTGAACTCCTGCCGAAAAGTCAGCGAGAGCCCATCAGGAGCCTTCAGATCCTGCACAGCCAGAGTGTTCTTTTTGTGGGTCTTCAGGAACATGTGATTAAGGTCCCTCTGAAGAGATGTCTCTTTTACAAAACATACAGGTATGAAGAATCAGCTAGTTTTATTTGACTGGAGAAAAATACATGCAGGGGGTTTCAGACAAATGGGAAGGATAAATGACTGCAAGTAGGAATCCAAATTAATTGTCTCTCTCAACAATGACTTTCAACAATGTACACTATTTATCAGAAGTATCTCTGACTACTTGTACTAACTTGTTAGGACTAGATGAGGTTCTCGATGAATTATATTCATATTATTATGCAGATTCTGAATTGTGAAGTGAAACAGTAAGAAGTGTTTTATATAGGAAACAGTTATCTGGTAAAGTGCAATATGGCTGCTGGTTTAATATATTGAAGCCTGTGATGAACAAATTCAAGATGTTTTTTGGTTTGTTTGGTTGGTTGTTCTTTTTGTTTGTTTTTTTTTAAGCTCTGTTATAGCTGAGTAAACAATGTCTGTAGATTCAGAAAGAAAATTGGATTGGGTGAACTGAGAATTAGGAGTACTGGAAAAGTGGCTATTGAAAGGTAGTCTTGGATCAGCAAACTGTAATAAATGTAAATAGCCACTAGGTAAAACACCTATGCAGCCAACAGTTGTTCAATCAAAGAAAGAGGATAACTTACAAATTATTACTTGGTTGTAGACTGTATTATGAAAGTTAAGGAATTTAAACTTTAGCACACAACTTTTTCAATAGGCTATCTGAAAATACATCTGGGTTGCAAAACGGGCTATCAGAGATTAATTTCAACTAGTTAATTGTATCTTCCCTTTGATATGTGCCATCCTGGTAATTCAGTACAATTTTTTTGTGTTACATCAGATAGACACTGAACCATTCATGAGGTTTTGAGAGCTGTGACAGAGGCATGTGGTTGGTTTTTTAGCTTCTTTTAGCTTCACCTTGATTAACATGCATTCCTCTGRAAAGCTGGGCTGCTAAAGGAGGGAGAAAGGCTGCCAGTTGCCTCTCTTGGCTGCTGCACTCAGGCTCACAGGGACATTATTTGTGCAGCAGATATTATACCTCCCATACTGGGCAGCATGACCATTCCCTGCTGGAGACATTCACTGGGACCAAGAGTTGGTCACAGCAGTGAAGTGAACATGGGACACAGGTGTAATAAAGCTGTGGCTTGGTGACTGTGGAAGGACATTGCCAAGGGACCAGGCTCACCATGGGGATTGGTACCATGCAGGAARCCAGTGAAAGGCTACTGGGTTGAAAACAAGACTCAAGGAAATGGTGTGCCCTAGAAAACAAGTGTACTAGGGAAGAATTCTACCTTTTACAGTTTTTTAGCAGCCTGTTTTTTGTATATGCTGTCTCATGTAGCATATTTTTGGCATTTTCTGTTGAAATAGAAGAACACTTGAAGCACCATTGGAAGTCCTGCAAAGCTTACTTTAAGGTAAAGTTTTATATGGGCAAGTCTCTGCTTCAAGAGTTTTGTTGGTTTACTGGCCTACATGGGACCAAGTTTTAGTTTCCTTGGAAATTTCATCTTTCCTTCATTCAGAGAGTAGAAAAAGGATGTGTGGTGATGAATATTTACACCAAGCCTGTAGTCTACTTTGGACATTTCAAGGCTGGTGCCTCAGTTTGTTTTTAGTGAGGTGTGAATGCCCAAGATCCYTAGTACCTCTTCTTCTCTCAGGACAATTCCCTAGGCATGGCAATGTTATTCCAGCTGCAGGCCCCMAACATGCCTCTGCCCCTGCAGGGTAGGACTGCTGTTTCAAATCACAGACCCCATGCATGGCTGCAGGCTGTTCATTCCTCTCCCTGTTTGAGCAGTGGGCTCTAATTGTCTAATTTTTAAAGTTTCTTTCAGAACAAAAGAAAACAAAACAAAAAAGCAGTGCCTTTCCCATTTTACTGAGAACAGTAGTTAAATACCTCAAATACTGCTCAAATGATAATTTATTCCTCTGCCCAGAGGTATATAATCTCATCTTCCAGTGGAATAACTTATTTAAAAGGAGATAAAATGRTTCCTTGTGGGGTTTTTCAAGCATGTCTTTTGTAGTTGTTTGACTTCTCTTGTAGTAATTAAATATTCATTGCACCAAAAGGCTTGCCATCCTTGCTTTCCTCTTGGCTACAGAGTTCACCAGCAATTCTACCTCTCTTTTGTGAAAAAGAAGAAGATTTACAGATGTGATCCAGACAAAAAAAGAAATTTTCTTGTCATCTATCATTAGGGACTCAGGTTATTAGGAGAATGCAGATGTATTCTTTCGCTCACCTATAATTTTTGGTTTGACTAGTTTTTGCCTGGCTTATGCTGCTTTTTTTTTTCTTTTTCTTTTTGCATTTGGAGAGAATACAAGTATTTTACTTGGTGGCTATACATTTCTCCAGGAATYAAAACATCTTAAACTTGCTCACTGCATTTCTGGATGCTTTAATACTCACATTATTCTCTTATGTTGCTAACTATTACTTCTRTACTGTAGCAATGGGTAAACAGAGTAATGRGTAAACCTTACCTAAGGTAAWGCCTTGGAGYRTAGAGTTTTGGTTTTTCAKGTATTATTTTRTTTTATTTATTCACATTTATCWTACTTAGGGCTGTATAACTGTGCCAAAGCTACATTCTGAAATTCCATCAATGACAGCTAGAGTCTCTTCCCCAGTACTCAAGCGTACTCTTCGGTATCCATGTAATTACTGAGGAATAGGGTATACTTCTGTATGAATAACAGCCTTAAAAAAGTCAAAAAGTTGAAGAGTGCTACCTCACCTGCTCTTTTTGTGTAAATGGCATGGTGCTCAGTGCCTCATCTTATCTAATCTCTTTGTTTAGGTTTCTTSCTGAGCTTTCAGACAATACAACTTCAGCCCTTCTGTTGAGTAGACTCTTTCATGAGCTAATATCTCAATGTCAAGATAATTTTCTTGAGACTGTCCATTTTAATTATTTTTCATTATTCCTTGTTTCTCCTTCCCACAGTAGAGAAAACATGTGGTTGTTGCTTTTATTAGTAGTTTATTATGTCTCCTTAATAATCACTCTAATATGCTCTGCATATCATAAATCTGTTCCTCCAGCACTTTTCAGTGGTGGAGGAGCCCTGTGACCTGCTGCTGCTGACAGATATTCCATCTGCTTCAGCACACTCCAGTCATGATGCTACTCCCATAAACACTGTTAACAGACTCTTGAAAATACATTTGGAGGGTAATTTGTGTGTGTGTGTGTGTTTTAAGTTCAGTTTGCTGCACTTTATTACTATGAAAGCAGACCTTACCACAGGTCAAACCTGTTGTCACACCCATGGTTTGGGTTGCTCAGCACTTTCCATTAAGCTCTGATGTTTCCATCATTCATGAGYTGCCCATGCTGGTTTTTTGGATTGSCAGTTTCCATGGGAGGCAGGCACAGGGTATCTCATGCAGACTTCTGCCAATGCCTGAATGGTTTTGAACATCCTGTCATAATTGTGCTGGTTTTTAAAGTCACCTAGAGAAAAGTAATTTGGGGTGTGTCAGTACTTTGGAGAATCAGTTCTCAAAAAAACCCCTCCATCTTCAAGGTGCAGAAAGCAGCAGAGCAGTTACACTAAATTCAGTTCTCCTTGGGGAAAATCCTTAAGGTTTGACCAGGTTATTATCACCTGGGTATTGCAATTCACACATTTATCAAACTTTTACAGAAATCCATCAGTGATATTCACTGGAGCTATTTTCACAGATGAATTCTCCATCTCTCTGTACTTCTTCAGMGTTGAGTAGGCCAAGCATGAAGCAKATCTGACTTTTATATAGCTGCTAATTAACTATAATGTGAGATAAATAAAATACTTATCATSAGAAGATGACTAATAAACTCTCTAAAATTTCAGTTTCTGTGTTTCACTTTGAAGGTTCTGTGCATCTGTGATAAGGAATAAGATATGTAATGTGGGGGTACAGACTCTGTCCCCTGAAACAAAGAAACAGTCGCCTTTCTTTTGTTGGCAGCTGTAGCCTTCAAAAGCAGCCTTGGATGGCAGTGATTTTTCTGAGGCAAATTTGTCACAGTTATACTTTGTTCTGGCATTTTTCAGTGCATTAGTTCTGAAAGGACAGTGAAAAGCTATATCAGCCCAACGTTCTTTAMAATCTTAGCAAGCAAGGGTCAGTATTTCTGGCTGAAGATAGATTTCACACACTTGAAAGTCTTGAAAACTAATATTTCTATGATGTTATGTCTAAATAAATAAATAGTGCTATCTGCTAAAGGCTGTACAAATAATGAGTTCTCTGACATGAAAAAGCCCACCTTCTGGAAATTTTTAATGTTGGGGGTTTTTTCCCCCAATATATGCCTAAGATACTACTGGGTCACAAGGTTGTCTTGCTAAGTAATGTTGTCATAGCTATTCTACTGTAACTAACCTTTCACTCTTTGAGCTTCTTTATTCTTATTTTGATGTCTTTGTGAGCTATCAGGTAAGCAATCTGCATATACACAAGAAAACTCTATCAGCACAGTGTTAAAAAGGGTACTGAATTAACTAACAGAAGAAAACTAAGTATTTCATTTCATTCCTAGAACTCCATCAAGATTATTGGATTAAGTATTTCAACAACTTTTGCATTCCTTTAATTTGCCCTAGCTGCAGATTTTGCATCCTCCGAAGTACCCTCACACTCAGTAGGAACCTGTTTTCCTGGTAATAAACACTCTATAACATTAAGTAGTAAAGTAATTATTCCTACATACTGATACTGTACAAGTTAATAACAAGTATGTGGTCTAAACCATTACTAGGTGCTCATGTGTCCAGAAGAGCTTGCCAACAAATGGAATTGAAATTGCTGTTTGGAAATAATAATTCCAAAGTATTTGTTTTTGGATATTCAGGTGGATTTTCTGATTTCAAAATATACAGGCTTTATTCCATTTTAAATATGAGAAATCTGCTACTGTATTATARTGTCAGAAGCTCATGAGGACTGATCTGAATTAGTGATTCCTGAACAATATTCCAGAATCAGGGTCCTCATAAATTTCCCAGACTGGGATAAACTGTATTCCTGTCTGTAAGTCTAGATTATAAGCACATATTAAAAATGGCAATTTTTGGGGGGTATTAGCTACATTGAAAAATTATCTTCAGTCRGTGTCAACTTATGAACATTGCTAAAGTCAGCAGAACTATGAAATAAGCACAGATATAAGTTTGTTGCGCTCAAAAGAAGTGGAGTATTAGTCCCATACTGCAGAGGGAATAGCTTGACCCTTTCTGCCTCTGTGAAGATGAAAGCTTTTGCAGAATATGTCTGTCTATTTGTCCTGCAAAATGCATCAGAGACAAACTGTTCATTTACATTTTGCTGCCCCTGAAATATTTAGTGACAACTCTTCAAAGTGTGATCCATGTATGTATGTATGCATGCATATATGTATTGTGTTGTAAGCAGGTATTTTTGTCAAACAAGAATTTTACAGCCTGCTTCCAATTTAGGGAAAGAAAAATGTCTTTTTCTTCTAGTTTGCAAGGATGTAAGTAAATGCAGATAGACTTGACTGCATATTTGCAATTCAGATTTTATTAGTAGGATATTATTTTAAACAAAAAAGTGGCCTAAGAAAGAAAAATTTAAAACAGGCATGTGGTATTCATATATCATGATGTAATTAATTTTATTGCTTTTAAAAATATCAAAAGATTCAGGAATTCTAAG
Organism: Alauda arvensis; assembly: GCA_902810485.1. Classification (NCBI taxonomy): domain Eukaryota; kingdom Metazoa; phylum Chordata; class Aves; order Passeriformes; family Alaudidae; genus Alauda; species Alauda arvensis. Next base: position 270,551 of record CADDXX010000134.1, on the reverse strand, counting down.
TTCAGTCTGTTTACTCTTAGTGAATGTAGGTGCTTACAGGCAAGTTCAGGAAGTGGAGGTTGGATGAATGGACAGTGAGGTGGATTGRGAAATGGCTGAATGACAGCTCTCAGAGGGTTATGATCAGTGTCACAGTCTAGGTGGAGGCCTACTGGCACTGGCATCACCTAAGGGTCAATACTGGGCCCAGTATTGTTTAACTTCTTCATCAATGACTTGGCCAAAGGGGCAGATGCCTCCCCAGCAAGTTCACTGATGGCTCAAAGCTGGGAGACTCCAGAAGTCTGTGCGGCCCTTCAGAGGGACCTCAGCAGGCTGGAGAGATGAGTGGAGAAGAACCTTCTGAAATTCAACAAAGACAAGTGCAGGCTCCTGCACCTAGGGAAGAATAACCCCAGGCACCAGCACAGACTGGGGGCTGATACGCTGGAAAGCAGCTCTGTGGAGAAGGACCTACGGGTCCTGATGGACAAGTTATCCATGAGCCAGCTGTGTGCTCTGGGGGCCAGGAAGGCCAGTGGTATCCTGGGGTACTTTGGGAAGAGCATGGCCAGCAGGTGGAGGGAGGCGATCCTGCCCTTGTTCTCTGGTGAGGCCACATCTGGAGTGCTGTGTGCAGTTCTGAACTCCTCAGGACAAGAAAGACATGGAGATCCTAGAGCAGGTCCAGCAGAGAGCAACAAAGACAAGTAAGGTCTAAAGCATCTCTTCTGTAAGGTGAGACTGAGGGAGTTGTACTGTTCAGCCTTGAGAGGAGAAAACTGAGAGATTTATCTATGTATATAAATATCTGAGGGGAGGGTCAAGAGCATGGAGTGCATGTTCTGAAAGTTGTCTTTCACATTTGATCCCTATATAGTCACTTGGAAGCATCAACATTCAGTGAATTGTGTGATGCTWACAACTTTTATACATAAATTTCTAATTCTGGATTTGGTGGAAGGACCTTGTGGGTTTAAGGCTTGTATTCTCAGTGATTGTATTKTACCTAAATATATTTGGACTATGCTACAAACACCAAAATAAGAGGAGGCAATTATAGTCTGCTTAAGTGTGTCTGAGATGATTAAAGGATTTGATTTTTCTTACCAGTACAGGTRAGGGTTAAGCAGTATTCTGAATATTTGACATGCATCTTAGCTTGACCTACTAGGGATTTTATAAGTTGTGTCCCTGCAATTTCTGTTCTTCTGCATCATTCATTTGTATCTTTTGATGCCTGTTCTTTATTGCACACATGTATATATGTAGATAGCTGCAAAACCAGTAGTAATGAAAACACTGATAGGTACCTTTGTCTGGTATCACATTCATGTATTCATTCAGGAATAGATAGAACTGTGCATCTGAGACAGGCTTATAGATTCAATTTTCTGTTTGAATTTGCAGTGTTCAATCTGTTTTCTGCAAAATAAGGTGGTGACCCTGGTTCAGTTCCTGGTAGACAAAGTGTCAGGTCACATTTGATCATAATTGGGACTATGTAGGCATGGATATTTCAGTAGAAATTATTGAAAGGGTTGGGAGACTCAGTTCCTAGAAATGCTGTGTATAGGTAAAGACAGAAAAATGTTTCTTCAACAGTCTTAAAAGATGCACCTCTTGCATTTATATATATTGTATGAAAAAAAAATGTTGCAGCTCAAGAGGATACCTGATTAGAACTGTAATATTCATATGGGAATATATTCTCCCCCTCAAAGGAAATTTAAAAATCTCTTCAAAATTAGTGGTATGATGATACAGCTTTTAAACTTAAGGGGTTTCTTTTTATTCTTTGGAGCACACAAATTCTTTTAAATCTAAAACTCTGTGGGATTTTTAACGTATTTTGTGATGAATTGTGTTCAATTTTGCTTTGTTTTCTGACTCAATAAATCATCTCAAACATAACTGAAGTAGGAAATTTTTTCTGGCCTACTTGGTGATAGTTATGAGATAGCTGAAGAAATAACCTGCTTTTACTGATTTGTTTTAGAGTGAGGTGGCTTCCAGTTCTGTTAGTAGTCAGTCAAAACCCATTGCTAAAGTGTAGCACCACTGACACTGAGCCATCATTGCCAAATGAGAGCCTCAGGAGACACGCTCTGCTACCTATCACTTACATTTGGTAAAAAAATGTGAGGTGACAACACAGATCAAAATTCAAATTAGTCAGGAGAAGCCAAAAGCTGTTGAATGTTTTTTGCAGGGTTCTGACTCCATAGGGTAAGTGGCATCAAGAGCCTTAGAATGAATCAGTTTAATTTTATTCCTGAATTTCCTTCCTGGACAAAATTGCCAGTTTTAGCAGTGCTGGGACAAATCATGTGAAGTCTTAGTGATGTGAGCTGGTGCCTACTGGGATTAACAGACAAAACATTCATTCTCTGCTGAAATWGAGATGTAAAGTATACTTCTAGAGACAAGATGACAAAATATATTATCCATCTCTGCTATTTGCAGTGTGACAGTCTAAAAGGACCCTGTCAAATTAGATACTTTAAAATTATCTAATTTTTAACAATAGCATCTAAAATTGCTTTTATTTAGAGATTTGGGAGGAAAAGGAGATGAAGATATGTAGTGGTATCTGATTTTTTACTTTCCTTACTTACATTAAATGGACATAAATTTGACAGCCATGTTGTAGAGTTTTTTGTTATTTCATGAGCACATTGACGCTGTTCCTCTTAGTGCTGTCTCTTGGGAGAGAGATTAATTTAAAAAGCATTAAAACAGTATGAMATTTTCCTAAGGACACATAATTGCGAGTATCCCATTTCAGATAGAAGTTCTGATATTTTTAATATTGCAAGCTTTATTCTATCTGATTTTTTGTCTGTTAACTTCTTTTGTTATAGATTTCTTTGTTTTATCTAGGCATAGTAGATAAAAATAATTAGCTGCTATTACTAACACAATAAATCAAAGGAATCATCCCTCAAAGGAAAGAAAATGGTTTTAAAAGGTGACATAAAAGAGGTTGATGATATTGAACTACAGTTTTGTAGGATTTTTTTTTCTGTCTGAATATAAGATTTAAAAAATTAAACTTTTTACAATATGAGATTTAGATATAATAATGACTGGGACAATGAATTAGCACATTAGTGAAAGTGTCCCAGCAAAACTAGAGTTTCTTATGTGAGAAATATTTCTCTGAAAAAAAATTCTTGTTGCTTTGTTTGGAATAGTTCATATGTTTAGAGGATTAATTTCTGTATTGTAGTGTAAAGAAAACCATTATTGAAGAATGGCAGTACCTCTAATTTGTGGAGTAAGKTATCCTCTTGTCAGCTGCATGAGGTTAGCTGAGTTATTAACTTCTTAAAATGATAATTTTCATATACTCAGTGTATCTTCTTAACTAAAATCTGAAAAGATTCACCTCATTTTAAATTGCTGCAGAGCACTCCAAACCCGGTCAGCTACTGMAAAAACCCTCTTCAGTGTTCACAAAGTGATCAAACATTCTTTGTCATAGCATTACAAGAACTCTTTTATTTCTTCCACAAAACCATGATCTGTTCTGATACCAGAAAATTGTAAGGACAGTCACCAGAAAATTGTAAGGACAGTCAAAATATGTTTCTAGTAGCTTACTTAAAATTTCTGAGTGACTTGTAATGAAAGGTGCAAGGTGTTTTGATTTGCTTGAATCGAAGGTTAAGTGAAAACAAAAGCAAAAGAGGAAGTGGGGTCTAAGACCAGAGTGGGAGAAGGATCAGCTTACTCTCACTAAAGAGGGAGTATGGTTCTAAGGGAAAGGATATTTCAAAAGACTTTGAAATATTTTTGTTTTTAATAAAAACTCTGTAAAGCATAATAATGAACACTTTGAACTTAGAAAATTGAGTACTTCAGCTTTGAGGCACAAGTTCTCATTTCAATGTTACCATTGCTAACGTTGCCAGCTGTGCATTAAGTCAGCCTTTAATTTGTTTTTGTATTCTTTTTTTCATAACACACATGCTTTATCATTGGTACTCAGAAGAACACTGGACATCACATCTTGCAAACACTGAAAGATCAAGACACTTAAAACTTTCCATAATTTGTATTAATRTTCCTCCTCACTTTCTAGGTAGTTAAATGGAAACATGTGTAGCCTGAGTTACAAAAACACTAAATGCTCACAGCTRCAGGAGCCAACAGTGGGAACTCTCTTCTGAACTGCCAATTCCCTGAACCAAAAGCTTTATCTTTGAGCTGGAATCCTCATTAAGGGTACCCATGGAGTTTTGACTGTTGTGCCTCTTACATTGTGCCCTTTTTGCAGATGAGAGCTATGCTCCCACATGGTACTGGCAATCCACATGGCCAAGTGGAATGTGGAAGTGAATTCTTTGAAATTTATGTTATTTTGGAATTACACTCCAGAGAATTTGTATGTCTGCCTTTGGTCAGGTGTTGACATGGAAGTACATGAGGAATGCCAGAGATAAACAGAAATACCAATAAAACACATGAATAAGTTGTTAGGACAGAATCACAGAACACTTGAGGTTGCAGGGGTCTCTGRTGGTCATCTGGTCCAATGCTTGCTGGGCCTCCCAGAGCCATTTGTCCAGGGCCATGTCTGGGTGGCTTTTGAATATTTCCAAGGAAGGAGATTCCAGAAGCTCCCTGGGCTACCTCTGCCAGTACTCAGTCACCCTTACTGCAACAGTGTCTCCTGGTGTTGAAGCCTCCTGTGTTTCAATTTGTGCCCATTGCCTCTGGTCCTGTCACTGTGTACCACTGAAGACCCTGGGTTTTGTACACCTTGATGAGATCCTCTCTGAGCCATCTCATCTCTAGGCTAAGCAGCTCTCCCAGCTCTCTCAGCCTCTCCCCACTGAATCAATCAGTCCAGACAACATACCATGCATGCAGACAGAAATTCAGCTATGCACTTACAAGAAATCCTAGCTTTGTGTAGGCATTCAAATCAATTTCTCCTCTGGTTTTGGTCATTTTGTCTGAGCCATACCACAAAAGGGATCAATTTCACTATCTGCCTGTGAAATACCAAGAGATTCCACATAGTTAGTTATTTAGAAATCTTTGGTCACTACAAATGAAGATAAATGTCCTGSTTATCTGATTGGTTTTCATCCACAGTGCATGTATTGGATCCCAAGACCCTTATTGTGGCTGGGACATGGTGATGAAGAAATGCACAACGCTGGAAGAAAGTCTGAGCATGAGTCAATGGGAGCAAAGCATTACCGTGTGTCCAGTAAGTCCAAATGCATTCATTTGTCTCTTAAAACCTTTGATTCTCTGTGAATTTCATGAAAATGAGTTGGCGTAGATTTTCCAAGCTCAGAAAACTGCATTTAATGCCATTTTCCTTAGGTTTTAGTAGAATATCTAGTTTATATTCTATTTCTTGTCAAACTGCTTATATGATAAAATCATCCAGAGTAATTTCAAAGGGTAGTTTTTTTTATCTGTAATGTCTATTTTCCCACCTTGAAAACAAATGTTTTCTAAGACTAGTGATATTGACATAGTTTTCTCTGCAGAATTTTTCTCCATTATGTGCTTTAAAAAAGTTTAATCACTAGTGGTATAATCTGTCCTTTTAGCATTATTATTGCTAATATAAAAAGCCAAATAGCATCTTTTAAAGTCCATGAACTGGAAGGCTGAAGTCCATGAGTTAAGTCTTACCCAAATTAACGACAGATGTGGTAATAAATGCAGGGTTTATATTTACAGTGGCTTTACACTTCTCTTAAAAAATTACTTTGAATAAATTCAATATAATGTAAAAAAGCACCAAAAAATTCGATTTGTATCTCTCTAATTTTTAAATTTATTCTGGTGGTGCTTTATTATTTTTTTTTTTGCTCACTCCACAGCATGCCAAAAGAAAGAGGGTTGAGAAGTACCTTGTGCTATTGAGCTTCTCTGTTTATGTTTTTGGTGGGTTTTTGTTTGTTTGTTTATTTGTAGTTTTTTGTTTGTTTTTTGAGATTCTTGCTGCCCATGAAGTGGGAGCCATTCCAACTCAATTCTGCTTTCATTCCTAGTAAGGATTTCTTGATCTTGTCCCCGCTCACCAGTGGGGCACATGCATCTATAAACTTATGGTCACCTGGCATTCATGTTCTAATCTCTGTGTATTTATAAGCTTCCTTTACCATCTTGATGACACTTTTCTCTCCTAAGATGGGCTTTGTTTTGTGAAGCAGAGATATGCAAAATCAGTATAAAGTTCTTCCAGCTTTGACTTGTGCTCTCTACAYGTGTTGCAGCAGCCTCATAGATACAAACAGTACACTGATTCTGAGGGCCTTGRGAACATGCTCCTTGGCTTCTGACTGTGTTTGACATTACATGGCAATTTTAAAGCGTTTTCTCAAAATTTTAAAACTTTAAAAAATGTTTGCCTTGTTCTGTCCTTTGCATCCAACTTCTCACATAGAGGACTAATAAAATRGGCCTGTGTTGGATTCATCTGCATYAGCATTTGAGCTGAAATTAGGAGCAACTTTGGGGAAAATACTGTGATTACTGAAATRCCTTATTGTGTTGATATTTGCATGGGCAGTCAGCCTGCTGTGCTCMGTCTTTGAATTGTGGCACTAGGCCTTGTTTTCTTTTGTAGCAGTAGAACACAAGGCCAAGATGGGGTGGAGGGAGGAATAATTTAAAAAGTATAATTTCATTCTGTTCCGTCCAACTGGAAAAACACTTATTTCGCATCTATTATATGACATGTGCATAGGATATGGCAGTCTAGTCAAAGCATGGGAGCACCTAAGTCTTGCTTAGAAATTTACCCATAGCTGYGAGACTTATCCTGATGATCTGAGATTCAAAGACCTCATGAACCTCCAAAGAAATGTTATCCTGGAGCAGACTGAGCTTGCATAATAGAAGGAAGATTTTAGAGTTATTTATCTAAATTGAAAAGTGTGGGTTTATGCCTTTTCTCTTTTAAAGCCTTATATACTATTATTGACAGATTGGAAAACTTCATAGAAACTTTCCTCTAAAGTAACACAGTATTCTGGCAAACTGCAATCAATTACAATTTTGCTTAGCGAGGCTCTCAAATATTTGTCTTTATAGCATTTTTATGTGCTGTGCTCACAGGATATATAAGCCAAGATGTAATTAATTTAATTTTGTAGGCAACTGTGCTATGTGCATCTTTAACATGTGCTAGATATRTTCAAGACACTGTTGCAGGCAGAACATAGCAGAACATTCAAAACCTACTCTTCCTCTTTTGGTCCCGATTGCTTCCAACATCTTAATTGTTAGCAAAATGACTCATATATTTTTAACATTGTAGAAATTTTTTTAGAATAAGGAATGACCAGTTTTTTCTAAAATTGGATCAGAGAGGGGTCTTGTTTATACAGTAGTTTAGTCCAGGATAAAAATTATGACCAGTTTCCTTTGACAAATTATTTCCCACTGAATTATTCATATGTCTGAGYACTTATAGGCATGTCATGGTAGAGGAGAGAGGTGAATAGGAGAGATAGATGAGCATCTGTGCTACCATCTCGACTTTGAAGATCAGTTTTGAAAAATGTGGTTATTTTGGTTATCTTGCTCTGATTTAATTCWCAAATTGATTTTTAGGTTATTGTTGCAGTTGTCATGAATACAGTGACTGTGACCAATAAATATGGACACTAATTAATGCTATGGCACATGCACCCACTTTGATCTTTTTCCAATTGATCATGTATCCCTGTTGTGTATCTAATAATTTTTATGGCAATGAAGGTTAATTGTTTTTTTGAAATATTTTCCRGTGGGACAACTTACATCCCATCACTTAAAAATATGCTGACATTATCCAGGAGGTYTTACAAGGAAAGTAAAAATAATTTTAGAAAATGTTTTTCAGGATTTTAATTTTTGTTGTCTTTCTGATTTTGTTTGTTTGTTTAACAGATGTATGCAACGTGAAATGGCTTTATTTTTACAGTTATTCTTACAGAAAGTGTAGTATGGAATTTGAATTCATTGGAGCTTCAGAAAATTCTACAGACTCACTAAATTCTACAAAAAGTAATCTCAAACCAAAGATCTCTTGATAGACTTAAAAACTGTGACCTTTACTCAGAGTGCAGAGRCACAAAGCAGGAAGATGAGGTGGGTGCAGAGAGACTTGAGACAAAGATGGATATTTGGAGGGCATTAAGAAGGAAGGAAGGTCTAAAGGTATCTGCAGAAGGGAAAGAGTGACAAAAAAAACAGGGTGGTAGCGAGAGAAAGCAGAGTGTARCCATGCCAAGATGGTCTAAATGACYGTGATTTTGCCCTTGAGGTGTCAGATTGTGAAAGGTTAATAGGCATGGACTCTGGTGAGGGCTGCAAAGGTCCCTCATCATGCATTTTGCTTTCCTGCAGTTATATGATGAAATTGTTTGATATCACTTCTGAAAGGGAGAGACTCACAGAGAGACAGAGCAGGTGAGTCGTGGGGAACAGCAGAGACCTCAGTGGGATGATCTTTGCAGGAGCAAGGAAAAATAATGAAGAAGGACAATATGTCATCAATTTATCTTGCTGAGTTCATTCTTTCAGCTATGTATACTTTCTCTGCCACTGAATATATATTATGGTAACCATAGACAACTGTTAGCTTGCCTAACCATAGACAGGCTTTCGTTTGTAATTGTAGGGGCAACAATAAAGATGTTTTGATGCAACACAGAAACAGAAATCAGTAAAGGCATTTTCACATCTCTGACATAATTAGATTGGGGACGTAGAATTGTTAGTTTATGGACTATAAATATTTGTTAGACCAGAAGTGTAAGAGAGAATGAGTCTGCTTGTCACTTAAAAGGAATTATTTCTTGCTGTCTTACAAAACCCAACAATGTAAACTACACATAGGCAAAGACAGGTGCGTTATTTTCAATAATAAATAAATAAATATTTTTAAATTCAATAATAAAAAAATAAATAGCTGTCAACAGATTTTGAAATGATTAATTATGGTTATGTTGGCTGTAGCTGACAGAATATACACATAGCTGTTCTTGCACATGTGATACTTGTGAAAAATAAACTGTGGGAATTGTAAGTYGTAGAGAAATTACATGTGGTATTGTTGCCACAGTGGCAAGAATCAGCCAACATCCAGAGTGTCAGTGGAAACATGAGTTATGTTGTAATTAAATCTCTTGTATCTTCAAAGTATTTGTGAAATGTRCTCTTCTCTCACCACTGCTAAAATACTAAAATTGGTAAAGGAAGATRCTGTTTCAGATCAGTTATGACAATCTACAACTCTAATTCCTGTTTCAATATAKAAGCAAATAATAAAGTGTTATGTTCTAACAGATTGGATGAAAAAAGCTTGACTACAAGTGATACATATTTATTCTTACTAAGGGTGAATTTAAATGCTACGTAGCCTTCACTTGTTGGTGCTGTTGTCTTGACTGGAAGTTAACATGTGGCAAAAAAAAGGCRAATTCCTTAATATTTAAGTGAAAAAGTGGTTGTCATTTCCATTTAGGATCACAGATTTGTCAAGAATAACACCTTASTAAAAGAATATTATAAAAATCTGTCTTTGTTGGGAGCTGAATTCCGTATGTCCTTCCCATTTTCTTTAGAAAAGCTCAKTTTCTAGCTCATTTTGTTTCAGCTGGGCAATGAAGATTTCATATTAAATGTGTTACAGCTGCCTGATGGAAACATTTCAGGCAAGATGAGAATAGTCTGAACCTTCCAGCCAAAGGTGTTGAGAATTTAATTCTGTAGGAGCAAACTGTTTCATCATACAGAGTTAGGTGCTGCTTTTTCGAGGTGTTTCTAGGATTTAAGCATATAATTTCATATAATATTTAGAGACTGTGATGTTTAAAACATATTTTATCCTTATGAAATGATACTGTATGATGTAAGCTTCAAAAGCTGTTTTCAAAACAAGACATTCATCATGGAGATTWGAGTTTGTTCAATCCAGTTTTATTCACCTGGACTATTTCAGCATCTGTGTTTAGAATCACAGAATTGTTTCATTAGGAGGAAACTGAAAGATCATTTAATTTGRATCCYCCCTACCAAGGGCAAGGACACCTTCCACTAGACCAKGTTGCTCAAAGYCCCATCCAGCTTGGCCTTGAACACTTCCAYRGACTGGGCATCCACAGTTTCTCATGGGAAACTGTTCCAGTGTTGTTTCATCCTCATRGAGAATTTCTTCTTCCTTTCTTCCTTATCCTCTGCTGGCTCTTCCTTTTGATCTTGGGTTTTACAGTCAGTATCCAGGTTCCATTTTCATCAGAAAATTTTAGGAGGTAGGGAATACAGAAGACAACTGAGAGGTGGGCAAGCATGGTTGTGAAAGGTAACAGTTGTGATTTCTGTTACTGCAATGGTGGTGGCATCCAGTGGCTCAGAAGTTGTGGAAATTATGCAGCTACAGGAATTATCAGGGGAGATTGCTGTCTAGAAGATGTATCTCTACAATGGAGGGCTGCTGTTGTTGGTGGCTGAAGGCCAAACCTTTCATGCACAGCAGAATAAAGAGGTTGWGTGAAGGAACTGTCAAGCCTCAGTTAAGCGTTTCTGTTGTGTTTGATTCTAGATGAGGAATCTGACAGTGGATGGACAYTTTGGAACATGGTCACAGTGGAAACCTTGCACCCACACTGACTGTGCCAGCGTTGGCTCCTGCCTCTGCAGGACACGTGTGTGTGACAGTCCTGCTCCTCAGTGTGGAGGATGGCTGTGTGAAGGACCAACCATGGAGATTGCCAACTGTTCCAGGTATGTGAGACAATTTCAGGTTCTATCATTTGTGGTTTAAAACTTTTTAATTTAATCAGAAAAAAGCCTACCCTTTGAAATCTCCCCTGAAATTGATCCTGTTCTGTGCATGAAAAGGCAAATGGGACATTAAAAGGTTTTTCTCAGACTTTGCAGGAGAATCAGTCAGCGAGCAAAGAGTAATTTCAAATKCTGTGTACCAAATAATGTTGTCCTCAGGTAATTTTAACAAAAASTCTGAAAGAAAAAAAATAATCCATGTTAAATAATATCCAAAGCATGATACTTTTTCTCAGTTTAGTAATCCATACAACTTTCTTTGCTGGAAGTTAGAATAGCTTACTTTTTTGGAGGTCTTATATTACCATTGTAGTTCCTCCTTCTGCTTTGGAAAAATGTTTTCATTGTATCTTTCAGTGGTATCACAATAGCAAGTTCTATTATCAGTCTGTAYAGAACTCTTTAGCCACTCTTTTGTCTTCTTCAGGAACTTGACCACTCCCAGAGAAAATCAGTGAGAGCAAATAATTCAAAGAGGCTCATTACATATTTGGAACTGCATCAGAAGTTCATGCTTAAAATATTATGCACATATATTATACATACTTTAATTGCAAAATGAAACATATACTTGTGCATTCTGCTTATTTCCAGAAATAAGCTTATTAACATCACATCATGATAGTGAATAAAACTGATTACATTTCTGCACAAGGTAACTGCAASCTCTGTAAGTGAAAATAGTCTATTTTAGAAAAATTGTTAAAAATCTGACAACATATTTTATAACATCAGGTTGGGAGAATGATAGAAAAGACAAACATGCTGTGAGATACTGAACCATCAAATAACAGCTGTCAGGTTTAGAAGGRAATTTGGAATGTGATTTGGGATTGGATTCACATTCCACCTTYRGCATTATTGCACTACTGTTTTAACATCTTACTTCTGTTAACACTGCTATATTAGTAAGGCACTGTTTTAACTTTTGCTTCTATGATGAAAAATCAAAAGCTCAATATAGTTTAGTTTCACCTTTCTTTATTTCTGTTTGTGTTCTACTGGTACAAAAACTKCAAGGAAGTTGTTTAAAGCTTTSGATAACAGCTGAAGTGTGGGKTTTTTTGGGTTTTTTTGCTTTTTTGTTAGATTACAGGCAAGGTATTGACATCTTATCAGAATAACCTGTTGAAATTGARAACAAACRCATTTTAACRCTTACTTTGGTGTCATAGRGTCATTTAGGCTGGAAAAGACACTTAAGATCGAGTMCAGCTATTAATAAGCACTSCCTAGTCCAYCACTAAACCATGTCTCCAAGTRCAACATTTGTTAAGTCTTTTAATGCCTCCAGGAATGGTGGCTCCACCTCTTCCCTGGACAGMCAGCTTCARTGTCTGACAACCCTTTTGGTGAAGGAAKTTTTCCAAATATTCMATCTATATCTCTCCTGACACAGCATGATGCCACTTCCTCTCATTTTGTCCCTTGTTAAAATCGAGAGATAAYGCTTGGGAGGAGAAACCAACCCCCACCTCATTACTCTTTTCAGGTAGCTGTAGAGAGCAATRTGATGKCCTCTGAGCCTCCTTTTCCTCCAGGCTTTAATCACTTTCCTTTCAGACAAGGTAGCAAAATTTGACATTTTAATCTCCCTGAAAATGGTGTGYAATTTAAAGTTAGCTTCAGAACAGGAGTTTGCATTTGTAGTTTACCCAGAACAAAGCAACTAAATATCTTTGTATCTTTGTAATTCTTGTGTAAGGAGATCATTTTAGCAGTTGCTGATTACAAAGCATGGAATATGGAATATCAGAGCRCCTTTATTTTGATTCAGTACTCTTGAAGAAATGGAACACGATGCAGTATTAATGACTTCTACAGAAATATTAATAGGCCAGATTCCGCTGTCAGTCACACCTAATCAGCCATTCGCTATGTATAACAGATGACAGAGCCTGAGCTTTTTATTCTACCAGAAATGGAGGCTGGACACCGTGGACTTCTTGGTCACCATGTAGCACCACTTGTGGAATAGGCTTTCAAGTTCGCCAGCGCTCCTGCAGCAATCCAACCCCTCGGCATGGAGGACGCGTCTGYGTGGGACAGAATCGTGAGGAGAGGTGATTATCTTTGCTTCTATTGTCTGTTTGGATTTCTTCTGTGCAGTTGCATTCAACAGGACATTTTCTCCTTTATTTGCCTTGGTTTTCCCTTCCCTTCCCTTTCCCTCTCTCTTTAACTTCACTGCTGTACWGTACAGTATTCCCATTAACGAGGCTGTGGGTCTCCAGCAGATCTTTCATGTTTCGCTTAGCTTCATCCCTCCCGAGCCACCTGAGAGCTCCTGCTAGTGCCAGAGAATTGTGCTGAAGGAATGTGCTGCTGTCCCTTGAGATCCTGAAAATTGATTCTCCTTGAAAATTGATTGCACTGTGTTTGAATTGTAACTCATTCAGCCTCAAGACCTGGAATTCAGAACAAAATATAGTAAGGTCACAGCACTATGTTACTGATGCTGAAGGTTCATTTTTTCTGTTGTAAATGAATTAAGCATTTCTATAACATGGAAGGAAGTTTCAAGGGCTTTGTTTTCTATTCAATAAATATAATACACCTTGAACTCAAATATCTTTAGTAAGATTTCAAACTTTGTGGGTTTTTTTAAATTGTTTGTATATATATTTTTAGCCCTCGAGCAGATCAAGTTAGCTCAAATTTTGATTTCACCATATRCTGTTGTGGCACCAGACTAAGTATTTTGTCCTTAGCTCAGAATGCCATTCTATTTCATTCTATTTTACATGCACCCTAATTATATSTCTTTAATTTATGTGGACCCTACATGCATCTCTAATTTTTGTGTTTGCAGTTTTAGCAGGAATTAAAATTAAATCAAGCTAGAATATATTCAGATAAACTGCAACTCTTGTATGCATTATGTTGTTTCCAGAGGCATACCAGTAAGCTAGATAGCAGATATGTTTCATCCAAAATGCACTTAAAACATAYTTCAATGTTTCTGTATGAATGAAGTAGTATGCTATATTGCTGTTGGATGTAAACTAAAATCAGCAAGCTTTATGAAGAGTTTCAGTGAGGCATTTAATTAAACACCAACTCTAGCATTTCTTCAGATTAAGAGATTCATTGAAGCAAGGTTGTATCACACATTTGTGTATTAATGGATCACCAGGGACCTGGTCTTTCTAACATTTAAATGTAAAGGATCAGTATCACAGAACATGGAAACCTTTCTCGCTCGTTCAAGGCCATGAATATTTACTGTTTCATTCTAGAGGAGAGGATTTTSTTCTTTTGTAAATTGCTTTCTGAAAATAGGTTGCCCAACCAGAAAGCCATCACCATCAAACATAGATTGTATCTGCTGTTGTTTAGCTCTATCCCAACATGAATAACAGTTATTGATTTTCGTGAACTGAGAGGTCAGTCCAGGGCAGGACACGAGACTAAACACAGAAAAAATATAATTCAGTTTGGAGAGACTTTGGGGTGATGCACTATAGATGGTAATAATAATGGTTCATTTCAGTTTAACATGGAATAAAAGTTTGATAAGAAGTTTCACAGAGAGAAATACTTTCTTAACTACACCAGCATTAAGACAATGGGTGCACTGTAAAAGCAGTTGCAAACTGGAAAGTGACTTATGATGAGTTGAAATAATAGCAGTCCAAAAGGATTGAATTTTGGTATGCAACAGTTCTGAAGGAGCAATAAGCTTAYGTTGCTTTGCTTTTGTATCCTGCAGCTTATTTGTCCCTTCTGTCTCCGTCCAGTTCAGCAGCAATCTGGGATGAATGTGCCTGTGAGTTTACTGCAGGATGCCTTTWTCTCTCAGAGTTCTTCTGTCACTGTTTCCCGTCTCTGTGAAAGACCCTTCACTCCCAACAGCCCTGCACCTTTCTCACTCACAGCTTGCTCACAGCTGACCTTCCTGCCTCTAYCTTGGTTTTGTTTGTTATCCATGTTGTGTCCTCATACTTTAAATTATTTTTTTAAGTGCCTTTAATTTTTTTTCCAGAGGGTGCGGTAAGTTAGGAAATTTTGTCAAATAATTTGTAAAGCAGCTAGAGGAATGAGACATCAGTTATTTGCCAGGATTTCTGTCAGTGTTRAGCCAAGTACTTGGATAAATCTTTTCAGAGCTGTAAAAAGCAGAAAGTCTTGGGATATTTGCCAGCCAGGGCCCATCCCATCACCCACAGCAGGGGAGCAGGGCAAGCCTGGAGATTGTGGCCAGATCCAAAGAAGAGTGTAGATCCTAGTGACATCATGACAATGAGAGAAGTCTGAAGTCCAGGTAGGAAACTAAACTACAGGCCAGGATTAGGATCAGGTTAAACAGAGCTCCTTGGCGCATTGGTGTGGAGGACCCAGGGGAAGCTAGCATTTTATGAGTGTCCTCATGGCTCTGCCAGCTCGTAGAGAGTTTTGAGCTGTGAGGGCAACGGAGTACCAGCATTTACAGTAGTATTATTTCACTGTTTCACTCTCATTGAGTTACATCAACACCAAATGGAAACAGTTCCTCTGAGCCCATAACATTTAGGCTGGCATGTGCAGTAACTTCGAGAAATATTTACTGGTTTTGTATCCAAAGTGCCAAGAAGGAAATTCTCCGATTTTTTTTAATTTAAATCGGCCAATGTTTATAAATAACCTAACAGTTTACCTTTTTGATGACCCAGCTCATATGTAAAATTACTATATATTTAGTATTAGTAAAAATTTGAATTAGTTGGTGTACACATTGAGTGCAATTTTCTTTGTAAAGGTGTGTACTCTAATCACTTTCACATGTTCAGGGGTATAAATATAGGATTCAGTTTCCACTGCCATCTACATGCCATACTTTGARACAGCTTTTCAGCAAGCAGTGCTTTCAGTAGAAATCCAGTCCATAACTCCATAGTAAGCAAACACAAAAAAGGCAGCGTATATCTGAGGTAAATTTACCTCCAGATGTGAATGCATATTCAGCTTGAGAGTATTTGTTCATGTGTTAAGAGCTAAATGTTTGTCTAAGATATATTTGTTTTACTTCATGAAAGCCATGATGATGGCTAATGTATCWGGCTGCTCTGTGCTTGCTGGCCATTCCCTTGAAATCAATGGCAATATTTGCCAATATAAAGCMCTGGAGATAGCTTAAACTGTTTCATGCTCTGCTGCTGAAGGGGGATGTGTGGGAAGGGGGGAAAGCAGTTGAGAGATAACAGCAAATACTCATATAACAAAGCAAATTCCTCTTGTAGAAGTAGGTCAAAAGTGCAGCTGATGTGCATTTAGACAGAATATGGAGAGGGAGTAAAAATAACATTGTAACAAAATTCGCTAATATGATAATAGTTTTGAAGTTAAGACTCCAGATTGAAGACATCTTGATGAATTCCTTMGGGGCTTAATTTTTCTGATTTTTCCTGTATAATAAATCTTCACTGAAGCTGCTGGAAATTCTCTGGACCTTAGTTTATGGAGTCTGTAGTATCCTGTCTTGWCATTATCATGGAGTGAGAATGTTTGTCCTTTCTGTGGAAGATGCTTTAGATATGGCTTCAGTAAGTCCACTGGCCCCCCTTCTATCAGTGCAGAAATTAAAACACAAATCACTTGGTTTCAGTGGGTGTACTTATCTTTTATTGCACAGGAAAGAATAGAAAAAAAACCATGTCAATTAGAAAAGTAAACTGGCTGCAGACAAGGATTAAATGTTTRAAAGCCCTGGATATTTTGGTGTGTATAAAGCGATTAGAAACAGGACATATTGTTGCATTATTTTGTACACAGTTCTAAGCAAGCATTCAGCTTTTGGGCTTGTTTCCATGAGAAAGAGGAACTGCTGAGAGTCAAGTGCCTGCTCTGTGTAGCACTGCTGGTTTCTGGGCAGTGTGAACAAGCCCAGTCCACTTCAGCAGAGCAGCTTAAACACCACATGGCTTTGGGCTTGCTTGCCCTTCCATGGATGTCTTGTCTGCTGGGACGTGTCTATTCCCATCCTCCTTACTTCCTCTGCTCCCTCCTCTTCCACAGAAGCCCCTGGGACCACATGCCACCTTCCACAGTCTCTAGGATGGGTATTTCTATCAGTGTAACAATCTCAATCCAGTAGGGCATGTGTGTCTCATGCACCTGCCTTCAGTTAAAGGAATCTGGCGTAGCCATCAGCCTCGGTACAATCTGTGCATCCCAGTAAATCACAGCTGGTAATCACAACTGCCCACCACAGAACATTACATTGCACAGGAAGGGGCAGACAGGGATGGAACTTAGTTTGTTTTTCTTAAACACAGGGTGGTATATCATAGCTGAAAATTACAAAGTATTTGTTTAAATAACATCTCTCTGTGGAATAAAAGGGGCATATTTGTAACTGTCCTGCAGTTAGCCTGTAGTTATCAGTGCTGGATAGCAGCAGTGAAATAAATTGATGTCTTACTAAAGGTTGAGATCTTTATAGAAACAAGAATAGTAATGCAAGTTGCACTGAAATTGTAGTTGTAAAATTTGCTGTAGGCACTAATAGCTGTGGACACAACTGGACAGAGGATGTTCACCCTTCCCCCAGTATGACAATTCCTTTATTAGGGCATTTGAGCTTGGGTTCACTTCAAGGGAAATGTGAAGGGTCATTGTACAAAACCCACATTTCTCGAGGCTGTTCTCCATTCTGACCTCACTGCAGTTAGGTTAGGGGAGAGGGCAGTGGTTTCACAGATTCAAGTTTCTTGCATTGCATGTTTTGTTAAATTACTGTAAAACGTTAGCCCTGTGGGTCCTGAGAACAAAATTAAGAGGGGAAGAAAGAGCAAAAGGGAAAAAGGGTTGCTGAGTGACTTGAAATGCAGCCAAGAACAGATATAATGAAACTTGGCTCAAAGCCCCATGCTGTAGCATGGTTCTCAAAGATCAATTGCAGGGATGTCTCTAGCTGTGAAAACATACCTGATGTTTTCAGAGGCTGCCTGGCTGAAATGAAAATAAGATTCTACTTGTATGCTGTGTTAGTTTTTGTTTGTTCTCTCTATTTCTTTTTTCTGAAGAAAAATGAAAAATTGATGGTGTTGACTTTAAAAAAAAAATAAACAACAACAAAAAAAAGCCCTGTCCTAAATTGAAGTAKTTTGCATAGAGGTTTTAGGGCTTTTTTCAGCTGCATCTTTAATTAGAGTTGGATAACAGAATTGCCAGCCCTTTGAAGTGCTTACTGTGAAGGGTCCCTGTTATTAGGTTTCTTTTCTSTCTCCTGCTTCAGTGAGAGAGTGGGAGGTCAGGCACATAGASACTAGAAGAGCCACTGCATAGTGGCATGGCTGTCCTAGAAGTGAGATACCTAACTTCAGGTGTTCATGAGTGTGAATGTTTATGTGTGAGTCAGGTGTCAGAACTTCCACTGTGGTCTGGAGAAATTTAGTCAATACAGGCTGTGGGGAGCAGTAATTTGTGTCCTTCTGCTKTATATTCCTTAACTTCTTCAAATCAGTCATTCTAGTCTCCCTAGTTTGTATTGACAAGATTTCCATTACCTTTAATGGCTGCTTAGATGTCTGTCTCCTATGCAGCATTTATAGTCAAAGAAAATCAATCTGTACATTGAAGGGTGTATTTATATGACCTTTGCTTTAGGGTTACATAAATCATATTTTTAACTGGGCTRTTTCGTTCCATGAGCTGTTGCTCAAGTTAGATGACTAATTCATTTTTAGACAGATACACTGTACATGCCTTTATTTTAAGGCAAGACATGTTCCTTAATTTTACTTCTGCATGGCTGAATATTGGTAATTCTGAACTTCATGGCAGATTTACTATAGCTTCAGTGGGTCTCCCAAATTAGCTTAACACATCTTCATTAAGAACCGAAATTATGCGAAGTTTGTACTCATCTGACTAAATAAATGCTGATGTTACATTTATATTTGATTGACTCCACATTCTCAACAAATTATCTAGAAGAAACTATCACACACATTCACATAAAAGACTGCATGTAACAAAGAATGTGTGCAGTTGGGAGTTCTAGGGGAAGAATATCCAGGCAGAGAGCATTTCTGTGTATCTTTAATGTTGGCATAATGTGAACTGTAATGTGTGTACCCAAATCAGACACTGAAGAATTCTRACACCAGATTCATAAATACTGAGGGTTTGGGCATTTTTTTCCTGAGTTTCGAGAGGAAAGGTCAGTACAAGCTGTGAATAATTTTCTTAACTCTACAGAAGCAGAAAACTAAATGTCASTCCCCTGTTAACCCCACTCCCAGTCTTTAGATTTTTATGGAGTTGCCTAGACCTAGGGACAAAGTTTGGAGTTTAGGCTCTAGGATATGCAATATATCTACTTTTGTGTGTTACTTACACCACCAACATTACCTTTTTTGCCCTGCACAGAGTTCCAAATGTTCAAATTCCCTATAATGAAGGATAATGAAGAATGAAAGCTTGCAGATATTGGGGCTTTCTGAAAACAACCAAAAAACTGTCATTTGTTATTCTTGTTGAAAATTACAATTGTTTATACTGTCATTTCTCTTTTTGTAGAAAATGAATAGCTGGAGTGTTAGAGTCAGTTTTCACTGTAGAATAGTACCAAGAGATGAAAACTTTTTAGAAGGGCAAGGAGACATTGGATTTTGGATGAATGATGTAAAAACTGAGGAAATACTGTATCAGATTGATTTGTTCATTCAGGACAGTCAGTATTGTAACRAGAGCTACCCAGATGAATCCATAAAATGCCAGAGAACTACTTCAGGGTTGTCTGTTTTCTGACTATGCTGTGTGTTTGCTTTATCTAAGCCACACTCGCTGATGGCCCAAATCCTTTGGACCTGTGTAGAGGTTCCTTAAAAAGCAGCTTGTGCTATGGCTAGAATTATTGGATGGCACCCTCAAAAAATCAGGATCTAAGGTTTCTAAAAAAATTGAAAAAACTCAGAATTCTGAAGCTGGGACCTTCCCACATGTCTGAATACGTTGTTGCAATAATGACAACTCAATAGGGCTTCCCTCAAGAACCTGCTAGGCCTATGAATCAGTTTGCAGCCTACAGGAAAATCCTTCAAAGATTATAATAGCTAAAAACACCCTTTAAAAGATAAAGTAAAAACTCTATAAGCAAGTGCAGTTYTTTAGGGCTAGAATCAATGTCTTAGCTTCTATACTGCCCATACAAGCAGAGACGCTATGAAAAGCAGAAAGCAAGTGTAGCTATCTGAAGATGAGAGATATGGATCCTAATCAATTCTTAGCTGGAGACTGATAAAAGACTGCCTGCATGAATGTTTGCCTTCTGTTTGGTTGACTGCCACAGAGGGATAACCACAACTGGGTTCAATAAAGTAGTTTGCAATCTTGCTTACGTGACCGCAGTAYGATCGCGTGGCTGCGTTGCATGGAATAAAGTCACTGAATAAAGCAAACAAATGCTCCACCCACACAACTGCGATCTGAAAAAACCCACTCAAATGTTTAGACATTTTGTGCAGTGTGACAAATGTTACTGCAGTGCTTAATGAGTAGGGAGAAGCCCTTTGTATAAAATATTTTCCTGTACAAATATATATCTGAATTATGCAAATGAAGGAGGTTTTGGGGGAGGTTTTTTCTTGATGATAAATAGATTCTTTGTCTCCYTATTTGTCTTCTCACAGGTACTGCAATGAGCATTTGCTGTGCCCCCCTCATGTGTTCTGGACAGGCTGGGGGCCRTGGGAGCGCTGCACGGCTCAGTGTGGAGGAGGGATCCAGGCACGGCGCAGGACATGTGAAAATGGTCCTGACTGTCCTGGCTGTAGTGTGGTGAGCAATTTGCAGCTTTCTCTTCATCAAATATCTATGGCCATATGCCACGGATGTCTCTATGTCCCAGAATCATAAAATCATTYAAGTTTGAAAGGACCTCTAAGGTTATCAAGTTCAACCACTRACCCAGCTCTGGCAACTCCTCCATTGAACCATATTCCCAGGTGCYTCATCTATGTGTGTTTTAAATACCTGCAGGAATGGTGACTCTGCCACTTCTCTGGGAAGTCACTTCCAGTGCCTGACAATCCTTTCAGTGCAGAAAGTTWTCCTAATATYCAAMCTAAACCTCCTCTCACAAAACTTGAAGCCATTTCCACCTGTCCTAACACTAATGCTCTATGCCCATAAAGCATCTGCATAAGCTCTACCTGTAACATGAGGAGTCACCAGACTGTTTTTGTCTCTCTTTTGCTTGTGTCTCTCTTTGCTGAAATCTGCACAATTTATCAATCAAAAATATATATAATTAGGCTTTTTTATGGTATCAACTAGACTTTAAGCTTCTTGAGGTGAAGCTTGTGAAGATGTAGATGAGTTGTTGCAGGTTTATAGTGGCTCTTTTTTTTTTTTGTGTTTTTGCATCATCAGAGTGCATAGAAACCCTAGTTTTGAGCCCAGGACTCCAGTGTACCATATTCTGTACAGCAGAGAAAAAGCAAGTTTCACATCTAAATACATAAGGAGCCAATTAGTGAATGCATGGAAGCACCAGGGAAGTGCTGAGGTGAGATTGGATAGCAGTAGTGATCTTGGCACAGCAGCAGCCCAGCAGCTGTCAGACTTTGAATCTACAGTGGGATGATTTGAATGAGTAGAAGTGCTTTATTTATACCCAGTTTATTTAGAGAAACATATGGGAAAACATGTGAGGGATTTTTCTTATATCTGAACAAATAGAGGTGGGTAGGTAAAGAGGTAGAAGAAATTGTTCTTTTCACAATTAWACCAATTTTTGCATGTCTTAATTTCAGAGTGGCCTAATTCTGAGTTTTGTCATAATCTGTGTTTTTTCTGTTAGATTGRCAGTGATTCAGTACTAAAGAAAGGATAATTTATTACCTTTTTCTAATTTGAAGGTTTTGTGCATTTTCCCAGTATTTGTTCTCTATTATTCTGATGATAGAATTGYATTTTCAGTAGATTAAAAACATCCAAGAGTCTTGTTCTTTTATTTCAGYTGAACTTTAAAAATTAATCCAATAACTTAGAATTCTATCAAGTTTTCCAAAACATTTGTCTCTTCTGATGGTACACCAAAAAAGCAGACATATGGTCCAGATCTATTGTTAAACCTTCCCAACTCACACTGAAAAGGGCACGATATGAAGGTTTTCTCCCTCATTTGTTCCTATTTATCCTATAATAATGKTTGTGAAATATAGTGGCATTTTATTTTGCAGAGAATCTTCCCATGGTCTTAAATCAAAAATATGTGGTTCTAATTTTCTTGGAAAGCTCTATGAGGAAAGTAGGAAAACCTTTAATGTAAAAATTTCTTATTAGAACTACTTTGAGATTAATGGTACTGGGGTTTGTAATTTATTAACAATCTTAGCACATACTCTGCTGCACCACAGCATAGTTACCAGTTCAGCTATGGAAATGTTCTGGAGATTTTTTTATTAATTAGAAAATTATTGTGTTGATGGTTTCAAGCTTTGGAGTACATAGTTGTCTTGCTAAAACTTRGGCACCAATGGAAACCCATCCAGTGTAGAAATCCTCTATAAACCCTGGTATTCTTACAAGATGAAGGACTGTGGTAGAAAGTCTATGTTCTGTTTAAGTTTCACTGAATTTGAACTTTTGATTTACCTGTCTTGACTCAGATGCATTGCAGCTATAGCAGGGCCTAGTCACTAAGTGTAGCTGGAGAAAAAGTACTTTATTTCTTCTGAGTTTGTTTCATTAATCTGAGAAAGTGCAATCAGAAATAATTTTATGCCTTCTTTGAACTGTTGAATAGATTAAATATTTAAATTAATGACGTCTTATGAATGAGGAGCACAAATATGAAATGTCTTGGATGTTCTTCTGCTTCAACCAAATTTTAATTTTGTTGTATGTATTTAGGTATGYATTTTTCCAAACAGAATCACAAATCTTTACCATACTGAATAAAAGAGAAGTTAATGTGTCTTCTTACTACTATTTTCCATTCTTTACTGGTTWTGGTGATACTCAGCTTAGGTTGTGCAAGATATTTAGTGAATTTAGTTTATTTCAAAAAACTTTTATCCTGAATATCTCTGAGCATTTGAGAAGATAAAAAATCTCGGGAAGTGTTGCAGTGAAAGTGGTAGAAAGTGGTAGTAATCTATTCTGTCTACTGTTTCTTTTGTCTGGAATAAAAGATGTTATGAGCCAAACATTTACCACCTGAATTAAAGGCATAGTTTGGAGTAGACTCAGGGACTTAAAGTGCYTGGTTCTCTCAACCATTAAATAGTAGCATTTAACCATAAAGCAACTCTCCTGGTTTACCTTCTTCAGCCAGGATGAACTCTGAAACCTTCACAACCTTTGAGCAGCGAGTTGCAGCTCAATACTTCAGTGTCTGTGGCCTGTGAAAAGGAGAAGAAAAAAGCGTAGAGGACTGGAGGACTTATTATTTAAGAAGATAGTAACTATGTTAGGCTTGATTTCATCTTGAAATGAAATTTTTGATACATCAGAGGTGTAGGAGGGATGAAATACTGTCTTAGGACCCCTTTCAGTTGTTCCAATTCTTTGCTTTTAGGGAATCATGGAGAAAAAACAATAACAACAGTTTTTATAAACTTAAGAAAGGGTGTCTTACAGTATGCTTGCCAGCAGTATCAGGG
>CADDXX010000134.1:204941-246912 GCA_902810485.1 Alauda arvensis | reverse complement strand
TATGATACAGGAGAATTAGACCATAGAGACTCATAAAGGTCAAAAAGATGAAGTTCAAAATCAAAATCTGGAGTCATAAGAACCTGTCAAAGTCTTTAAGTTAATCAAAGCTACTAAAGAGGGCTTAAAATTGTCTATTAAGAGATAGAAACATTGCAACCAAATTTKAAAGCAGCCAAAGTCTGGTGATATAAAGTGTATGCAGGTGATACAGACATTAGAGAAGGAACTGTGGAATTCTCTGAACTGTGCTAATGTGACTCAGAGGACAATCTTCAGATTTTACAGCAYACTCAGATCAGCTGTATGTTTCCTCCAGAAAATGCTTCTTTTCCCTTGAGAAGCATAATCTCACTTGAATTTGCCTCAGGCCAGAAATAAAAGAATAACTTCTTTAAAAAGCATTATTAATAAAATGAGGAATTTAGTTTGAGGCTCSTGTTTGGTGACATGCTGTATGGGTATATTTGTATGTGTTCTCATTTCAGTCATGCTAACATATACATTAATCTTAGCTCTTGTACTGAGAGACTGGTAAAGGGTATATACTTTCCACATACCAGAATAAAGCATGCTGTGTTTTGCTGTGGGGAAAAAAGAAAAAAAAAAGGCAATTTATTTCTCAGAAAATAATTGCTATTTTTTGTTTTGGTTGGTTTTTTTTGTTTGTTTGTTTTTGGGTTTTTTTTTAATTGTTAGTATTATTGTTTCAACATTCTGGAATTGTTCTGAACAAAAAACTTTTTTCAGAAAGTGTATTTGTATTTTAGATTKTTTGTAATGAAACAGGATGAAACAAAGAAAACAAAGTCAGAATCTTTTTCTTTCATCAATTTTTAAAGAGAATTCAAAGATGGAAGGTTTTAAGAAATAATTTTTCCATCAGAGAGAAGAGTCTGCCTTTTTTTTACTTGCCATCTCGCTAAATAAGTTTGAAATTTCTAGTTCAGAAAAGTGACTGGAAAATAAAATTTGTATTATGCTTTTTCTTATAGTTCTTTTTAAATTTCGATTTGATTTGAAAAGAATTATCTATTGCAAAACCAGAAAACCATCTCACAAGCATGATGYATAATTGTACTGTTTATATGATGTTTGCCTACTTTATGCTAATTTTCTTTTTCCACTCTTTTTTCTTCTGTAATGCAAACTCCATTGGGTATTAACTGGTTTTTTATGTTTTAAAAGTTTACCAAAGTAGAATCTGTCTTCTCTCGATGCTGCATGCTACTGCAATTGTAAACAACAGCACGTTACTAAAGAGAGTAAAACAAAAAAACCCAAAAAATAATAAGAAATAGTTTCAGAAAATCCTCAAACATATTGATCATATTGTCTGCTTACCTTGGTCAGTAAAGCTCAGCATTCATGATCAAGGTAAATGTGAAATATAAACTGGTTGAACTGGTGTGTATATATATCCAAATGTGAGCTGTTTAAGGTGGTGGGTATTTGGGCACACATCCAGCAATCATTTTGCTATTTCATTTATTTAATTTTGAAAAAGAGGCTGAACTGTAAGGTGTTTGCTTTCTTGCTCAGAATAGTATGAAGCATCCCTTTTTTGAGAAACATAATTTTTAAAGTAACTTAAAGCTGTGAAATACATTTTTAGCTGCTAGGAAACTATCTTTACTTCAAACTATTCAGTTCAACCTGTGACAACTGACACTGACTGGAATCCTGTTCTGAGATTCCTGTAGCAAGCTCTTTCAGAGACTTCCAGATAATTCAAAAAAATGTTCTTTCATGGACCAATGCCATCTGATTTGTAATCTCTTTCAAATCTAATTGTAAGGGTTTTCCAAAGAGAACACATTCAAGAGCTYTGTAGTGAGCATATGTGTATCTGTCATACAGATGATGAATGTTTGATTCAGAAGTCCAAACTTGAGTGCATCTGTGCATAAGCTTTCTCAAGGCTTTRGATGAAGGCAACAGCCAGTGTGTGCCTCAAGGACAAGTGACAGCCAAGTGCCTTCATCCTCTTAGGGAGTTGTACTGGTCAGAGAGAGGAGACCAGATTTCCTTCAGCCAGAGTTTGCCCCACTGTTTCCTAAAACACCAGGCCCACTGGAGTGTGTCCTGTTTCAGGTGCTGCCATTGTTGCAGTTTTCAGCAGTTCTTGTGTTGTAGATGTAGTTTTCATTATTGTTATTTAGATGTAATACTGTACCCCCAGCTCTGTTTGAGTTGTGGTCGTTGCTGCCTCTGATAGCCACAGGAAAAGTACCTGAAACCCCCTTCAGTCTGTGCTCAGCAGGCACAGAGCTGGGCTCAAGGACTCACCATTAAGAGATGTGAGCTTCTACTTTCCTTTGACTGGGTAAGTTTTGAATGGGAATGAAAAAGGAGGATAATAGGGAGAAAGAAGCTTGGGTGCTGAAGCGCTGCATTAATTTTAAACTGAATTAATGAGCGAARCTGAAACTGGGGGATATTTCCATAGGACTTGTGCTTCATGGAGCCTGAGCTTTTTTCATTGCTGTGGACCTAGAGCATTCAGTTATCTCTGGAAAGTAATCTGTAACTGTCACTGAAGACTAAAAACCAGAACAAAAAAGTAGATGGCATAGTTTTAGCTTAGTTTTAGCTAAGTTGGTGATAGGATCATGTTGTGGTCTGTCAGGTATTCTTACACCTCTGCTCTTAAGTTAGACACCCACTCCCTCACTACAAATACATTTGATTGAAGAGTGGGCTTAGATGACAACATGGCATTGGGACCAGTTGCATGGAAAAGGGTGGCCCAGTAGAGGGGAAAAAGCCTAAATTAGTTTCTGCACTGAGAGACAAATTTGCAGCTGAGTCCATTGCTTGGTCCAAGTGGTGTCAGGTGCTGGTCAATGAGTGTATGTATGTATTGCACACTTGTTGTTTGGGACTAGACACTGCATCTCTTAATTTTTTTAGCAGTTGGACTGCTAAAGCCTACAGGCAGGAGTATGGGAAGGGGGAATGTGAGAGGATTAAATGGATCAACTTAAAAGACTTGAAATATAAACTTAGAGGAAACCAGGCTTCATTATTTCCAGTGCTTGTGGATCTAGGGATCTAGTTTTTTTGTATGAGTTGTGTAGCTTTATTTATACATAAGTAGTATTTCCATGAAATCAGAATTGACATAAACAGGNNGTCTGTCCTGGAGTATCCTGGAGCTTTTGGAACAACTAAAACTGTATTTAATATAGGGTATTTTTTCTCATGCTTTGTTTAAAAAAAAAGAAAAAAAGATAGTTAACCTCTAATCCAAATTTAAGGAAAATAAAATATTGATGGAGGTAAAAACTSTTTCACCTGATCTCTGATTTTCAAATTGCTGAATACCTCCAGGATAAAACATAATTCTGATGTAAATGGGAAGTGCAGTGTAGTCCCATAGGTTACTAGTAATATAGACCACTTTATGTCTTTCTGACATTGTTCTTCCAGAAGATGAAAGGGGTTTTTGACAATCAAAATGGAGCAACTTCAAAGTAAATGGTATTAAATTCATGATCAAGGGGTTCATAGAGTTATTTTTAGTTATATTACTTTATATATTTCTGTTACACTGATGTTAGCTTTATCCATCTATATCCMCTGGACATACTAGTGGTTTGTCCTAGAAGGAGAAACATCAGATTCTTAGGTTACTTTAGATCTCCTAAAGGAATGCATTTAGACAGTTTACTTATAAGTTCTTCTAGTTATTTTGGAGGAAAATTTTGGATTTTCCAGTGATCTGAACTTTTAGGGCATCATTGATGCAAAAGTTGATTTGCATGTCATATAGGAGGCACTAGATGTCTTTGAAGGCTGAATTAATAGAAATGAAGAGTTCTGTATCATAATTGCAGCCATAAACTTAACAGAAGCTCCTGCTTTCACCTTGAAGCACAGTGAGGAACAAGACAGGAGAATGACCCTGGTGTGTGAATTGTTTATGATCCTAGCTATAAGCCAGAATGTTTGTGCAGTGGTGAAAAAGAATTAGATTCAGTTACAGCATTTAGGAAGCTTCAGCAAGATATTCCCAAGGGACACAAATAACATAGTCTAGGGATTAAAATATAAAGTAATCTCAGAAGAGATAATTGTAGCAGCCTGGACTGAGGCCGGATAAAATCACAGTTTTTGTTTCACGTATTGCAATAATGTGATTTCTCCAACACTGCTGTTATCTTCAAAGCTGAGCTTACTTTGAAGCTGARTTTATCTGACAGCTTTGTGTCAATGATTGCAGTCATGAAAGCTCATTATTTCATCTACAAATTTCAGAGGCTCATCCATTACAAAGATATGTTTTTGTTACGTATGGAGAAACCTTAATTTTACTGTAGTCAGTTCAGTTGCAACCTTCGTTGTACAGTTGCAATCAAAATGGGAAAAAAGGGTGCACAACATTGAAAATTATCTCAGAAACCTGATAAGCAGTTACATAAAATTGTTCTGTAGCAATGCTTACTGGATATGGCCCATGGTGGAAGTGGGCTGAGCTCAGGAAAGTGTTCCAAAGAAAGTGAAAAGATTGGGATTCTTGTAAATCAGAGTATGCAAGGCTGTAGTGTATGAAGGACAAATATATAAATTAATGACAAGTTTAGAAAGGGAACACTGGGGTTTCTGTGTACTCTGTACTGCAGTATACTGAGTTTTAAGGAAATATGAAGCCAGTGAAGGGAATTCATTTCTGTCCTGGGCATTGTTAAATGATGTAACTTGTTGCAAGAAATTGTTGAGGCTTAAATCTTAAAACMAATAAAACTCCACGCAAAGAAAATTGTGCAGAGTATGAGGATGAAGTAGAATTATAATAGACAAAAAAATTGGATTTTTTTAAGCATAGTAAATCAATTTTTAAAGTTTTTAATCTTTTTCCTGAATGTTAACAATCAGATATAGAGCTATTTTTTGCATTCTGCTTATTTCTCTGCTGCCATTTGATAATAACCAGGGAAGGCATGTCTGATCTAGAATGGCATTTCCAATGTTCCTCTTTGTAAGGGAGTGTTGAATCAGTTTGCAACAAATTGTCCCTCTGATTTATTTTCTTCCTTTTAGGTTTGCTCACCTTTACTTAAAATGGCAGAGTGCAAACAGTAATTGTGTTTACACATTTTATACCRAAAAGTCTGCTCACATGTAGACCTTAACACAAAGCAGAGTTTTGTTTCAGTACTCTTCAATTTCACCTCAGTAAATTGAGGCATGGATGAAGCCTGAATGAGTAATGTGCACTGTAGCCATTTATAGCTTCACTAATGCAGCAACTCTTGAAGAGTGTGAGACTGATTTGTTAGCTGAGCTGACTGACAGCAGTCCTTAGCCATCTGAGTGCAATTAAATAGAACTGCATCCAAATTAATTATATTTATGTGCCAGCTTTTATTTTTACTTAGTCTCAGGGCATCATAGGAATTTTTAAATTATTTGGCTGTGGTATGATTTTAATTTTCATTGTAAATAGTGTCAGGCAGCCCTGTTCTTACACAAATTCTGTGACTTAAGAAATAATTTTTAAAACTTCTGAATACTTATTGATGGAGTTATCAAAACTTCCTTTTTTTTTTTTTTCCTCTCCTTGGTTCATTCCATTCTCCCTTTCACATTAAGTTGTTGACTTAGAATATGTCTGCACTAAKACTGCAGGCACCGAATAAAAAGCATTTATTTATTAAAAGCCTCTGACATTCATTTTGAACAAATATGTTCACAAACCTTAAAAAAAGGCAAACAAAACCTTAAAAAAGGCAAACATACATTTTCATTGTGTTTATTTATAACTTACTTTGTATCTTCAGGATGATGTGACTCAGCTGATTGCAGTAATCTGAAATAATAATATTTAGATCTGAGCTCTCCAGTAGATGGGCTTGTATTCTTCTTGTCTGAGAATATAAACTCATGCAAACACTGTGCTCATTTACCAGAATACACAGTGATCTGTCCTTTGMAGGGCAGGATGAAGTGTCACAGTCRCCCTATAAAGACCCCATTTGTTACTYAAAAGCAGCATCATGCTGCATCTTTCCTTCAGCTAGAGAAATGCAGCCGAAAATAAAAGTGTTAATCCTTCCAGAACAGTTTTTCTAATTCAACAATACTTGTTATTTCATCTGGAACATCAGAAAGCTGAAGTCRTAACAACAGACCTTCCAGTTTATGTTATGAAAATCTCCAATCATGTTACTTACAACAATTTCTAGCATAGGAGATCAGTGAAACAAGGTACTACCTTGTAAAGATACAGGTGTTCATTTATCTGTCATTTGAAATTTGTGATGGGCCTRCACAGACTGGGGCTGGCCCAGAACTAGGTCAGCCCTAAAATGCAGTTTTTGCTTTGCCTTGTCAGAGAGGCTCCAGATGGRGAAAAGCAGCTGTAGACTATACCTGTATTTTTTCAGCTAGCTGATTCAGAGGAAGGACAGATTCTCTTTGATCTTTAAATTGATCTCCAGAAGGAAAAGTGGGAAAACCCCCACCCACAATAGCAGAGCTGACCTATGGTAGTGCAGATACTTTTCCAGTTAACAGGGGCTGGATTTCCAGGCACCAGGTCAGATGTGAGACTGTCACTCAGCCAACATCTGTGCWGTGTTCTGCACAACACTCTTCTGTGTTACTGCTCTGTTGCTCAAAAGCAGCCCCATCTTTAGTTCATGAACATTATTTATCAAGGTAGTGTCAGATTCCAGGATTCTTTATAAGAAGCCACTTACATGTTGGTGCTTGTGGGGACATTTGTATGTGGCTTTGTCACTTTACTGTTCTGGTAATGTCATACTAGTGTGGATATACCACTTAYTAGCAAAAATTTCATTTTTCACAGCTGAGTTTATTCTGCCCCRATCTCCTCAGTATAAACTCTTTGGAAAACATGAGAGTTTGTCAATAGACCCACGTCTCTTGGCATTGCCTGACTTAGTATTTTCACAGCCTTGGATGAAATTAGCAAGCAAAAATCCAGAGATATCTGGATGTTACTCTAYCTAGAAAACCTATAATTCTGCTTTAAGCTGAAATGAAATATGATCACTATATTTAGAGCATGAGAAGAGATTCATTCAGCAGTTTCTGAAATTTTCAGGCAGTTGTTCACAAAACTAGAAGTATGTTTTCACATAGGAACACATAAAACTCTTTTCAAAGGCAGTAAGCTCCCTATTAAAAATAGTTAATTTATGTATCCTATCCCTTACTGAAAAGCTGATCCAGAGTCCCCATGCACATATTGAAGAATTTGTGTGAGATAGCTTGGCAGAATGAATATTTTGTTAAAGAGTTTTAAAGTACTTAGGAAAAGAAGTAATAGCARTGCATAATATCCTCTTCTGAAATGTAGGGCTAAAAGGGATATTAGACATCTAGTGAAATCTATCATCAGCARTTTTGTATGAAGTATAAAAAATGATCCTTTATACAGAAACGCAAGGGAAAAAGCAACTGGTGGATTAGAGGAATTAATCCATCAGAAATCTTGCTGGGAGTCATATGAATGTAATTTTGGGAAAAAAATAAAGTAAAATATGCAGTTTTGTTTGGTATCTCTAGTCAGGGAAGTGCTTTCACTTCTTTCCTTTGTGTTCAGAATGTTTTATTTGCTGGCTTGTTTTCTAAATAAAACTGAAGAGGTATAATAATATGAGATGCCCTATTTGTACAGCAAAATCTGGCTTTCCATTATTGCCCCAARAAAACAAACTAATGTTGCCATAAACTTCATAGAAGGAAAGATATATATGAGCAGAACTTCTGTGTTGTGAGAGGCAAGTAGCCTGAAATGTGGAGAAGAAAGGAAAATCTAAATAACAAGAGTGCAAGATTTTACAAAAATATTTGTCCTTCCTAAAGCTACAGAAGAGCTTTGCCTAATATAGTCAGACAAACAGAGATGAAATCTTTTGCCTTTTGTGAGGTAGGTACTTCTGATTATTTGGGGGAAATTTATTGATGAGTTTAATTCTTAGAACTGCATTCTGCCTGCAGTCCCAGCCTCTTAAAAGAGCATGTGCTTTTTTAACTTTATACTCACCCTTTYCCTGCTGTAGCATCAGTTTAGACACACAAGTTTACAGCACAGACCATGCTGAGCACCATTCACTGGGAAATTTATTCCTCTCTTCCATGTACCATCTTTTAAGCAGTTAATTAATTATCTGTGAAAGCATAATGGATTTTTGTTTAGCTTGTGCCTGCAGGTCTCCTAAGAGGGAATAATTCCTTTAAGATACATTAAGAAATGTCTTTTTGAATTTGCGGTAAACTGTATTAGCTTACCACCTGTATCCATAAGTTTGTTGATTCCTTCAGAGGTTCTGATAGGTTTGTAGCTTCCTTTTAAGGAAAAGTAGAGCATATAATTTTGTTCTCCAGCAGATCATATTTGTCCATGTTCCACTAATTTCATGCTTTATTATGATTTCCCTGATTTGCCCAATACAGATGTCATGCTATTTTTTTTAGGTCCCCTGAACTTCCTGAAGTATCTTTTAAAAGTGATGTCACATTTAGCATCTTCCAGGCTTTAGATAGGAAGGTAAATTTAAGCAAGAAGCTGTGTGTCACAGTATTAGTTTTAGTATTTTAGTCATAATATTAGTTTTCTTACTTCTTCTTCTGTAGTTACATTCTTTGGTGACATTTTTTTGCTCTTTTTATCTATTTGTGCCATCATGTATTCAACTAACACAGCTTGCTATGTTCTTGCCATTTCTAAATAGCCCTTGTATGCCTTCACAGTATACTGGGCCTATAGACTCTATAGCAATCTTTCTGTCCCTAATGTCCTTGAAGTAGGACTGCATCTTAGCCTTTAGACTTCACAAAGCACCTCCTTGAATTCTTTCCTGGCATCTCTCATTATGTTTTTACATTTATTATGCTAGATTAATTATTATTTCCCTTCATTCTTTATTTGCACCCAATTTCAGCTTTCTGCAGGGTGGTGTCATCTCCTTACTGTTTAGTTCTGATGGTTTCTTTTTGCCCTTCCTCAGATTTCTTGATTGGCAGCAAGCATTTTCTCTCTGCCTCTAAAACACTGTCCCTGGTGGCTTTCTTGCTGTAGTGCTCTGCTGGGTCACATCCCTCTGCAGGTCCCTCATTAATGGTTGTACTGAACCCAGCTATCTTCTTTGTTCATTTGTACTACAGAGGAGGAGTCAGGGACTGGCCCCCTAATACTTTTCTCTTGAGTAGAGTCTCAAGGCAGCAGAATTCAGCAAAGAAAATTTTTTTAAGCTTTTCTGGAAAAAAAAACCAAACAAAACTGTTGGCCAAAATAGATGTTTTTTATAATTTTATTCATATTTCTTAACCTTGGGCAGTTAAACAAGTAGCGTAGTTTGCTTAGTCTGACTTAAGACCTGAGTTACTGCAGAGGACATTTTGCAGCTACTGAACAGTTGCATTACATTAAAAACCCCCTAAATACCCCTTCTCCCCCACTTGTACCGTGATAGCCCCACACTTCCACTGTAAGGGTGGTCAAACAGGAGGACTCAATCCATGATCTTTGAAATTTATGGAAAAAACACATCATTTGGTTTCTGTAGCTGTTCAAAATCATATTACATTTTGTATTCAGTCACAAACTAATGCACAAAGTGCTTTTAGTGCTTGATTGTCACTGCTAAAACAGGGCCTTACCCAAAAGGCAGTGGAGTCAATTTAGTCTTCCTCTGATTTAATGGATAACGGAGTCAGCCTCAGACTTTTTGTTGTTCTGACTGCTTTTTAAAACAGATAAGTACTTGCTCATAAATGAATTCCCAACAGCTAAAGAATTGTTTAACGCTGCCATCAGAGATATTTATTCTGAATTGATGCAWGGTATTTTTGTTTGTTGGCTGGATAATTGTAATTTTAGGCATCTTTTTCTCCTTGCACAGTTCAATGACTATATATATATTTAATCTAGCTTGTTTTCTAAAATTGTTGCTTATCAAATCCAGTAAAAAAGAAGTGCTTTGAAGCTTCAAATTTGCCRTGTTCTCATGGGGAAATGACTTTAAAGGCTGTGGGAGTATGAACAGTCCCTGATGAATTCACTTTCCAGCTCTGTAAATGCACAGAACCAAGTACTTAGTCATTGGAATAAGGAACGTGATTAAGAAAGCAAAAAGCYCTAAACCCCGCAGCTGGAGCACAGATGCCAACAAACATAACTTTGATGCTTCACAGATGATTTTGAACACAAAGCTGTTCCAATTGATTCCTTCCCTCCATTTTCCTTGGAAAAACATTAAGTGCTCTGTGGTTTGTTTGTTGGTGTTCTTAAGTGGTGAAGGGAATATACAAGTTCAGAAAGAAAGGGTTTTTCCTAAATGGATGCGTGCTTGTTCAGTTCTATTAATTAAAGTTAACAAACCATATGTCTGTASGTTTTTAAGTGTACAGTGCAAACACTGCAATTTTCAGTGCTTTTCTGGATGTGAGTTTTTAAAGGTAAATGAGGATGTGATACACTTATTCTGTGATAGGAAACTTGAAGTTTTAATGCTAGAGAGTTTGTACCATCTCAGAAGACCTTTTTTTTTTAACTTCAGAGAAGCAGAAAAGCCCTAAATGGCCACCTCTAACACATGCCAGTTGAAATCTTGCAGTGGAGTCTTCACTTCCAGTTAGTGTTGAAGTTACAGAAGGTATCCATATAATATAGGTATATCTGTGGCATATTCTGGGTTGTAAATAGGTAGCTTTGTAGGTGTGTAGATGCTGATGTACATGGTGGCTGAGCATATTGTAAAGTTTTAGTAAGAATCAATAGCACAGCCGTATTKGGAGTGCAAAACAGACACCAGACACCTTCTGGGGAGAAGCTTCATYCAGGTTTGTCTGAGTGACTGCCTAAGGTAAAGGATAAGGAAGGTAAAGGGAACTGATTTAAAAGTGTCTGAAAGGATTTTTTGAGCTCTGACTTGACTGAATCACTATTGGTCCTACTGGGTTCAGGCTCTTCTTTGGAGAACTCATGGATGAAAGACATTTTGTTGGGAAATGGTCATTTAGGTGAAGAATGACTTCAGCTGTTTCACTGGTTTAATTCAAGTGTTATTCTCATTTCTCATATTTTGAATAATACCAATCATTGCATTGATGGGTTTGTTTCATTCATCAAAAGCAGTAAAGCACAAATGGCTTCTCTGAACTACTACCAATAAAATTTGTATCTCAGCCACTGTAAGTCCTGCACAATCCTAACTATAATTAAAAACATTGCAGAACAGGACTTATGAATCATATTGGCAGTATTCCAGGTTATACAGACAGATTAGACAAAAAACAGAACAAAACAAACCAAAACATTAGAAAACATAAAGATTTATCTTAAAGAGCTTGCTTAATAACAACGCTGTTATTTTTAGATCAGGAACCAAAGTGCAGTAAGTGTTGCATGGAAGAGCATCTTCCTGACTTTCTGAAYTATTATGTTTCAATTTTCTTACACTTACATTGTGTCTAGGACAGATAGTGCCCATGTTAGGATTTAAAGTACTGTAATTAATGCAAATATATTGAAAATTTTGAGGAAAGAATTTTCAACACTTTTTTTTTTTTAAATTCAGCTCATCTTTTAAATGGTTTCAAAAATACAAATAAATCTTGAAAATATGTATTGATGAGGAAGAAATAAGTGAAATAAGTGATAGTGTATGATGAATAAACTTTTACCCATATTAAGACATCCTACAGATGCACAATTCACCACTTCCTTGTGTCACAGTAAGGAAATCACAGCTGAATTGTGCCAGGACCTTTATTACTGTTCTCCTCCTCCCAATACCTAAAATTCTTAAGTTCTTGGGCAGTTTTTTTGGTGGGTAAAAATTATTWTGTGCTAGATCTTCACAACATAGCAAATGAAGTAAATAATTCCACTCCTTTCAGAAAAGTAGAAAAATWAAAAAGAAAGACGAAACCATTTTTCACTCACCACTGCCTTTGATGGGATTTGAAATGTTGGAGAACTTCCCCTCCCACCCCTGTTAATCTAAGGGCTAAGGACTGGCTGCTTGCAAATGAGTGAGTAGCTCTATCTGATGGAGGCCTCATGCTCAGAACTTAATTTTTGGTTTACAATATTCTCCATGACTTGATGCTGATGAGGATTCTTTTCTGTCACCTTTTTTCCCACTCCAGMATTGAAGTAGCATGCTATGATTGAGAAATCTGAGTTTGATTCTTTTCAGAAAAGGGTATGAAAGTTGAAGTTTGAAGCTCTGTGGAAAAAAAATGACAGCAAATAAAACAAAACATTTGAATGTCAGTCTCTGCCTCAACAATTCCTTGACCGTTGAAGTATCCACATACTCAGAAACAATTTCGAATTTTAAACCTTTTCAGTAGTTCTCATTATTTTCCTGGGGCTCCATTCTAAAGAGATTTCCATTTTACAGTCCTATTTGCACTCTCTATATCAGATGAGTATAATTACTGTATAATCACAATCAGGCCATGACATTCATAGGTCTTTGCTGATATCACATGATAACWAAGACAGCTTAGATACAGAGCATCTGGATTTTTGTTTCACCTTTTCTCATCCCATAGTTCTGAATTCAAAGATACTGGTGGTAAATAAGTTTCATATATGTTGGTTGATATTGGTAAAGACTTCATCAAAATTACACCTAGGAAACATGATTTATTTATTTGTTTAGATTTTAGGAAATTGTGAAGTTGCAAACTCAATCATTCCATTACAGRTTCTAGAAGAAACAGTAACAGAGTTAAAGTTGTACATGAATATTTGAAAATTTTCTTCACTGTGAAGTATTTTATGAGAAATTTGTTGCAGTTAAGTTAGAGAACAGATTGCTGGGATTCTCACCTATTTACTAACACTTTTAATCCTGTTACAAAAAAGAATACACCATTKGTGTGAAGCCAAGAATTTAACCTTAGTCTGATTACTGTCCACATATTACATTTATAACAGCCTTATCAAATAGTTTAAATTACATGCTGGTAACATAAATATACAAACTCTTTAATTTCTGCCTTTCTCTGGTGTTTGACCGCCCCTCAATGTGGGGGTTGATGGTTTCAGTCTGAGGGTGGGTTTATAGCAACTGGTCAGTATCCTGAGCCCTTGGCCAGAAGTATGACACTGATATTTATKRTTTCCTTTTTCTCAATTTAGGAYGTGGTTGAGAAGTTTTTTATGCTTGTTAAGGGGTTTCACAGCTTTGTATTGTTTGTTAGTCCATATTGCAGCTGGATTTACTCTTTTACATATGTTGGGTGCTTGCTGTTTGTTCTCTCTGCTACCCCAAGGCATAACAAGAGTGGCTTGACTGACCTTGCTCCTGAGGTTGCATTGATTTGATGACCAGTAATTGGCCATCAGAGATGTTTAYAGGCCTTGGGCTTCAGGTATTGCTCTCTGACAGCTCTTTCAAAGCCTCCTTTGTGCTGTGTTTTGTTAAGGGGGTCTAATAGGTCATTCTGCTCTCAGTAACTACATGTTACAAATGCCTGTTAGTTACAAAATACATATTGTGTAGACATTACATCACACAATTATGACAGATCTGATGAAAAGTTAAAACAWAGCAGGTAATGGAGATCTGGTAATYAGATAATTGCTATTGTTTACAAAAACAAATCTTAAGGCAAACCAACACAAGCTCAGGCACAGCCCAGTAGGTCCTTTAGGCTATTTATTAGCTTAATGCAAAATCTGTGGCCTGGTACAAACAGTACTTACTCCCAATTTACTGAGTTACAAAGCTAGGAATCATGATTGTGGTTTAGTTATACTTAGGTTTCAGGTGGACCATTCATGCTGGAATGCAAGAGGGGCTCCTCAGGCAGTTTAATGGCACTTGCCATACCCATGAAAAGAAAACACACATTGGATTTTCAAACCTAAATTTCTTAATATGGGCATCAGTGTTTCAGACATCCCACTTGAGCTAAGAATTGGGATAGCTGTCTCTGGATTTTATGCAGTAGAGGTCACATCCACTGAAATAAATCACTTATGTCATGAGCTTATGATTCTTAGTGCTAGGCTAGTAGCCTTATCCTGTGGGAAAATAAAGATGCATCTGGGTTTTTTGGTCCTGCTAGGGAACACTGGACATTCTCATTTAACTGCTRCTTAGTAGGAGACTCCCTTGATGAGATGCAACTGTTGTATATTCATATCTCACTGGCTGTGATGCCAGGCAGGCCCACGCTTGTTTTCACTTTGCCAAAAAGAAGATGATACACTGTACTGAGAAAACTACACAATCCTAAAATTACATGTTGCTGTTTTGCTCAGAAGCTCCTCTGAGCCAGATGCTTCTGTTTATTACTCAATTAAAGTAGGTATAAAATACACAGCTCTCCTTCTCATCACTTTTYTTAAGCTCCTGTGCCTAAAATGATTTATTTTTAAAAAATTAATAATCTTCAGTGTATAGAAGGGGCTCATGGGACCTCATTAAAGGAGTCTCAAGGAAATCTGAAGTTGGCATAATGTGAATCCATGTCACCCTCTAGCAAGGAATTGCTTTGTTTGTTAGAAATGCAAGCAATCTCTGCACCCACTTATCCTTCCTGCTAGAAGAAAGGATCTCTTCAGATAAAACACAACTTTAGGGTGTAATAATCACATTTAGTACTATTCTAGCAGAAGTTGTTCCTGAATCTCACTTAGTTTCCTCCTGTGCTAAGAATTGTTCTCTGAGGCTAAATTGATGGAAGGAGTGATGGGCATGTAAAGTATTTGAGGATGTTATTCTCATTTGACTTGAAATGCTGAATTATTTAAATCTTGAGTTCTAATGTCACTGAATCCTACAAAAAGTAATTTGCATTTTCTGTAATCTTTTGTGTCTTTGWGACATGTGAGCAGCCATATGATTACAGATCCTGTGTTCAAGTGTCAACTAAATGCTCTTTGGAACATTCACACATACARGATGAAATGTCTTTTTGCCTCTGAGCAGGATAAGGCTCTGACACATTGGACTGATTCTTCCTGGAATCCTTGTTTAAAACAAAAAAATTACCCTGTTGCATCTGCCACAGATTCTTTCAAAGGAAACAGATAGTGAACTTTCCATTTTGTGAAATCAGATACTTTCTTTGTCATCCTGCAGAGTGATCACATTAACTTTTTTCCTTTATCATGAGATTTTAAAAAACACCTCCATAAGTTAAGGGGTTTGGCCATATCAGCTAGAGTTCATGGAACCAACAACTTCAGAGTTGTGACTTCTCACAGACTTGTCTAAATATGGAGAGACAGAGAGGCAATCTTAAGTAGCAAAACAGCTATGAAAATATTCTTTTGCTTGCATAAAATGTAAAAGAAAGAAAAAGGCAGAGTAAAAAAGCTCTGTTCCAAAACAGCATCTGTTGAAGCAGTTTGTCCAAGCARTACTTGATGTTAMGAGTAAGAAAGCTGAGTAATGATGMATGATTTTGTACACCTTAAACAAATCCTTAGTAAACTTACATGTACTGGTCCTGCTTCCTGAAATCATTTTAGGCATCTCTGTCATGCCTCTCTCTGGTACAAAAATACCTGGGTTTCATATAGTATTGGGATCCATTAAGAGAGAGTTCATATATCATTCAGTGTCTGCAGAGTGGTTGCTTTTATAATCCAAGCYTTTACTGAACAGCATATTCTGTACCTCATCATCACTGATACTAAAATATTTACTAAAACACCTACACCTTGATGAGGAGCCACTGTGTTTGGATGCACTAGAAGCTGTGACCAAAACTTAAGTCCCACATAAACACATTTATGAATTACAGAACTGAAAGTTAAATGATATACCATTTCTTGTGCTCTTTTAATACTGCAGCAGTGTGAGTAGGTGGATTAGCATTTAGGAAGTCACATTTGAGGCTTTGTGAGGGATCCCTTTGAGGATTTTATCTTCATGAAGATTATTGAAAACTTCATTCTGTCATCTTCTTTYTTCCCTCTCCTTTGGGATCCCAGGTACTGCTTGCACACTTTCATCCCCAAATTCCTACCAAATACCTGCTTTTTTTTTAATCAATGGAATTTATTTAGCTGTAACTGCTGTTTTTTCATGTAGTCACATTAGGGAACTTCTTGTGGGTATGCAAACACCTCAATATCATTATCTTTTACTTATTATCTTTACTGCTTTTCTTTTTTATTTTTTTCCTCTTTTTTATTCTCTCTCTCTTTTTTTTTTCTCTTTTCTCTTTAAGGATCTTTTCCTAGGCCTCTTAAGAAAGAGTAAGAAACAAAGCAGACTGCCCGTCCTACCTATTTTGGCCCACTTTATACCTTTACTGCTCTTGTCTTGTCTTTCTTTGAAAGACTTCTTTTCCTGAGAACTTCTATATTTTGGTCATGAATTCCTGAGTATCAGAGAAGGCTGGCAGAGAGAAGGATGCTTTACCAAATTGTCCAATTGTGAAAAAAAATCCACAACACAAAAATATTTAGCTATAATTTTCTCTTTGCATATGTACAATTTCAGGCTACCTTTGCACCCCTGCCATTGAGGCTTGCTGGATGCCAAGACTGCTCTTTTGCTCTCTTCCTCATCTGGCAGGCAAGAGAAAATATAATAGGAGGCTCTTGTGCTGAGATAAGAACAGGGAGAGATCTCTTACTAGGCTGCCCATCATGGGCAAAACAGACTTGACTGGGGAAATTAGTTTATTTAATTTTATTTTATTACCAGTCAAATCAGAGTAAGGTAATGAGATTTAAAAGCAAATCATAAAAGAACCATTCCCCCACTTCTTCCTTCTTTCCAGGCTCAACTTCATGAGCATGGGGCTGAGGCCAGTTCATCACACATCACCTCTTTCCTTCTCAGGGGTAGAAACTCCACAGTCCTCCCCTGCTCCTGCATGGGGTCCCTCCCACATGAGACAGTTCTTCCTTAACGTATTCAACTTGGCTCCTTCCTACAAGCTGCAGTTCTTCAAGAACTGCTCCAGCATGTGTCACTTCCACAGAGTGCAGTCCTTCAGGGATAAACTGCTCCAGCACTGTAGTTCTCCTCAAACTTRCCTTGAAAATTTTACTTGATAGGCCAGGATGTTTATAAATGATCAGACATTTCAAATTCAAAATCAGTGTGAATACAAAATACTTACCCAGAGCAAATTGCCTTTTTTTTAGGAAAATAGTAACACTAACACTTACATTTTCCAGCTGTTAATGCCATTGTCCTGAAAATGACAAAGACTTGATGGCATACTTTCAGACCTGTCAAAATGAAGCCTGTATTAGAGAGCCTACAGTGTAAATTCAAGGCACCCATCCTGACCTTGAGCTAAAATTCTGTCATGTGAGTTTCACTTTTATATTCCAGCCATGRTTATGTAGTTACAGGCAGTAAGTCCTCTCCACATTGCTAGGAATATTACAAATACAACATGATGTATATTACCCATCCCTCTTTTCCAAAAAGTTAACGTGGGTTTGTTTACATATTGCTTTGATAAGGAAGTACAAAATTCCCAACTACCCAATGGCAGACTGCTGACTCAGCATTCTTGAGGCATGTGCCACTGTTACRTTTTCCAATTTCTAGCATGTAACTCAATTCTTGTAGCTTTTAGCTATTTATGTCCCTTTTCTGGTGTGTTGAAGAGAAAAATTTTAGTAGATGTCATATTCACTGACAGACTGGGGGTTTTTTTTCTGCCCAATTTGATCACTGCAGTGTGAATCAATCCTTGCTCATCTCTGTTTTTCTTCCTCTCATAAATGAGTTTATAGGAGTGTTATGTCAAGAAATGGGGTAGAGCTGGCATGCAGAAATTTGATTTGCAACAAGACTGAAATGAGCATMGCTGTGTATAAAGGGAAGCTAAGGATCCTGTGTGTACATTAAATAATAAAGTCTTTCTTTAACTGCTGTCATGAGTATTGTGTTAAGAAAATATGTTGTTGCACGTCCAACTTGTTGAAACTCATRAAATGCTCCATTGAACTGTGCTTTGATTTAATTTTATCAGGAAACCAGTCTCTGCTCCTGGTCAGTTTATGTTCATTACACAGTATTTTCTTCCCCATGATTTTTTTTGCAGTCTGTAATCTCCTTCTCCTTTTGTTTTCTTCATTAACCTTCCGGCTTAAATGTCTTTAGCAGTGCCACCAATACAGTGCTTGGCCTTTCTGCTGAGACATCAAGCAAGGTGTAAAATGAAAGAGCTTTAATCCTTTGGAATTTGCCCAGAGCAGCAGAGCATAGTGTTCAGAAATCCAGAGCTGAAACACACAGGCTATTGTCAATTAAAACCTGATCTGTTTTACKCCAGGTTCATGCCACCTACAGAACAGCTCCTAATTTAGAAGGTGCAAAGAAAGCCCATGGTTATTTTTGCTGTATCTTCCTCATACTGGAAACAGAGCATAATATGAAGCCAGCATACAAGTAATGCTTTTTTTTTTTCCCAGAAACATCTGTCTTACCAGGAATTGGCTGAAGATCAAAAAGTGTTTTCTTTGTAGACACAGTTTCAAAAATAAAACATAGACAAATTAAATGCTCTGTAAAAAAATCTTTAAATAAAACCAAGAGAATTAAAATGTCTAAAAACAAAGAGTGTTGTATGAGAGACATTGATTTATAGGGAGGTTTTTTAGATTGACACAACTTAAATTCAAAATGTGAAACAGGAGGTTCAGTTCTGATGTGATTGTGAAAAATGACAGGCACTGTTGGTGCATAYAAAGGCAGGATGCAGATTTGCCTAAACAGAGACATGTGTTGCTTTTGGGAAGCTATAGAGGGTGTGAACTTCTAGGTGAATGTTACAGTGAAGATGCATCAGAGGCCATGTGAGAGTACCAGATGCTTTTAGAACAGTTTGAAAGCTAGGTGAGATAACCCACAACATGTAGTGGCAACAGAGCCATACATTTGGGAAATTGAATCCTGCGTTAAGTGTACATGATCTGAGAAATTAATACCCACTCCTAAGAAAATGACAGACAATTGTATATTTATAATTGTCTGTGCAGTTTCACTTACTGAGATAATTAAGCAGAAAYGTGAAATTTTGTAGGCAATTTGAATTTACATTTATTATCACAACTAGAGGCATAGTTTTCAAATATCTGTTTCTATATTTCTGCTTTTCAATCAGCAACTTGTAAAATTTTATATCATTTTGGTTGCCCTTTTACTTTTTGTGGTGTTTTTTGATTTTTTTTTCCAACATAGCCAGGGGCTCTAACACAAGAGTTAAACTGATGCTTGCTATGGCAATTTAACTAGCTTAGGTGTCCCCCTTTASTAAAGGCCATGTTTTCCCATAGCAGAGTTGGCAGAAACAAATATGTTGGCTTTTTGMTTGCAGTGCTTCCTTGTCCAAGCAATTACAAGCTATAACTGAAGGTGATTTTGTGTTTATCTGTTTGACTGCAGTGACTGAGGTGTGGGCACACAGTCGCATCTGTCAGCTCAGCTGTAACTTCTGCCCTGGGGAAAGGCAGATGTTTGTGGTATGATAACGTGTTAAATGGTGCTTAGGTGCATTTTTGGTTCAGTTTGCTTCCAAAGGCCTTGGTCAAGACCTGAAAAAGATGTTTATAGCACAGTGGATTTTTTTTTTAACCTACCTTCTACACCAGTTTGCCATAGATGTCCAGTTTCTTAACACTGCTTAAAAGCAATTTTGGGAATAGGACTTGTATTTGTTTCTCTCACTTATATGCTGAGGAGTGACCTTTGAGCTATGAAGAGTTGGATTTTCATATGCAAATTAACTTTCCATCTTTGAATTTCCTCTGAGTAGATGATTAGAACTTTCTGGTATTTGGAATTTTGGAAGATGAGATAAAAGCCATCTGGTGCTGGACGGATCTGGCAAGTCTTCACTGAGCTTCCAAATCCATAATCAGATCCCTTACTAATTGACTTCATTTTCAGAAGTGCAGATCACAGCCTTTCTACTGCCTCTTCAGAAAGTGCAGTGATCAAAATCTCTGAACCTGTCGTGTTTGTGTGACTAAATCAATTTCCAATGGGTTTAAATACTTACACATTTCAGCAAGCAGTTCTGCTTTTTACTGCAGCTCCTAGGTTTGGACTGGCAACTCTGAATTAAAGTTCACAGCTTCTCATCTATTCRGTTTCTACCATTTCCATCACTTACACATTTGTTATTTAGTAGCTGCTTCTAACATTTTAAGTGCTATCTCAGGAGTGGTGTGACATTATTGGATTTTTCCCTCCAGTGATTGGTCTATGATTTAAGTCATCCTTTAAATGAAAAAAAAAACCAGTAGGAATATTATGATAATCAGCTTTTCAGAGCAAAACCAGACTTTGACTCTTCCCAAAATTAGTTTTCTCAAATTTTGCTTCCATTTTTTAATTAAAACACAATTTATCAATCTTTATAATTAATATGGGAAAACCCCCCAAAACCAGTAAATTAACTGGTATTGTAAATTAACTGCGATTGAATGCTTGTTGTCTCAGTGATTGGATAAGCAGCTGATACTTTCACACTGTCAGGTCAGTTTTGATGTACCAGTGATTAGCAGCTGCATTTTTTCCCCTCAGATTTTGATCCTAAAATGTGTTAGTTCAGCTGAATCTAAAATATTGTCCTGTTGTAGAAAATAAGATCAATGATGAACTGTAGGCTGGTAAAAACATTACTTATAATATAGGGCTGCAGTGATTATAGAATGAATGATTGAGGATAAATTAATAAGTATCTGAAAGAGTGATCTCTGGATGAATATAAAATAATAATGACTGTTTTAATTTTCTGCCTTACTTGGCAGCAGGCTTTTCACATAGCTGATTTTTCAGGTTTAAATATTATGGAAGAAAATGTGTCCTCAGTATGTACATTTCATATTCATTTGAAACTGCCTTGTTAAAAAAAGGCTCCATTTTGCCACTGACAAATATTGTAGCTAGCATTGGGTGAATCTGTCGTGAGGTAGCCAAGTAACTCTGGTGTTGCCTGTAGAAACTGAAATTCCAGATTTTCTTCCACTTTTGGCATTTAAAAATCTGTTGTTAGGGATCTTCTTTTGCARCAAGAACATAACTCTGTTTGTCTTTCTAGAAATCTACATGAAAGAAAACATGAGATGAAGGTAATTTATGAGTGATAACAGACTTGCAGCGATTATGAAGCAGCACTCTCTAAAACTGATGAGTTGATAGCCTTTTTATGCCTTTTTGACTATTGGATTATYTCCTGAAATTCTTACTCTCAGTTAATAAATAATTGGATAGCCATGATTTCCAGCATTTAAAATATATATTTTAAGTTGATAATAACTGTTTCAGCAATTTAGAAGATTTTTGTCAGGAATTATAAGGCCTAAATWAAAAATGCTAAGCTTTTCAGTAAGAGTATTTGAAACTAATTGCAAACAATTGAGTTATTACAGCAAAATAATTCACCCATTTTCCATCTGACTTAATCCTCCTTCCCTTGCATTTGCATTTGTAATGAACGAAGCCACGTGCACAAACCATTAGCGTGGCCCAGATGAGCTCCTTGAGCTCCAGGAACTCACTTTT
The DNA here is from genome assembly GCA_902810485.1 of Alauda arvensis. Taxonomy (NCBI): domain Eukaryota; kingdom Metazoa; phylum Chordata; class Aves; order Passeriformes; family Alaudidae; genus Alauda; species Alauda arvensis. The sequence goes on along the minus strand of CADDXX010000134.1, from coordinate 225,427 downwards.
TTCCCACTCATTGATCATACTTCCTAAAAGGAATTTTGAGCAACCTCCTTTTCCCCACTTCTGAAGTACCGAGTGATCAGGAAAGCTGCATCTCCTTTCCTGGTCTTTTCAAGTAGCACATTCCTAATTTTAAAGGTAAAATTGAATTCACTCTCTATATAATTAAATTTATAAATATATATTTCAAGGCTGCTACTTACRTGCTGATTTTAAAAGCTGAAAAAATTAATTTTGATTCATTTACAAGTAAAACATCATTTACTTCTAATTATATTTATATTTCATTATCTACTTCTCATGATTTTGCTCAGATTTTGGTCCTGGCTTTCCTACTGCAGTTGAGGCCTTCACTATGGTATCAACATAGAAATCACTTTTGAGTCAGTTTTGGTAAATCCTTGCCATCATTTATAGGTGGACAATTCTTCCAGCCCTACAGCCTTGATTATTTATGGTCCTGTGTGTTCTGTTTTCATGAGGTCAGTAAAATCTTRTACTTCCTTTCTTTGCAACAGTCTAAATGATAACACTCAGGGCAATAATAATTGAATCCTTAGTCCTCTGACAGGTCCTTCTGGTTTTCTCAAATTTTACTGGGTTCAAGTGGTGACATCCCCAGCTTCTTGTCCTCAACTTTTTGTGGTTCCTACCTCACAGTGGAGCTGCTAGAACAAGAGGCATGTTTATTGTGTGCCAGATTGTAAAACTGCACACAAAACCACAGACAAGGTGAAATTTTCAGCAACTGGAGAAAATGACCCTTGGACACCAATCTCCTGAAAAACAGTAATTTTTCAGTAGTAGCATTTTCCTTCAGAAAAGTTTGATGAGTTTTACATAAAACGTAGCTTTCGAGACAGCAGTCACACAAATGGCTGATAGAAAAGTGGTGGCTTTGTTCACTCCAAAAACTGATGGGTTTATGAAGAGGTGATGAAAATAGGAACTTTCCTTATCAAAGTAAAATCAGTGAWATTGAATATAGGAAGGATTTGAGTTCTCAGCTGTACTAATCCACTGACCTGCCCAMAGGGCCTTGAACTCCTCCAGGGAAAAGGAAAATCCAGCCTTCATTCCTTTCAATTTTTGCACTTTAAATTTTACATTTTAAACTTTACACTAATGGGGATTTTCCCAGTTATTTTCTTTAAAATACACAAAATTGAAACAGCAAGTTTCATGCAGTAAGTATTTGCAGCAAAAATCCAAATCTATTTGGTTCAGAAGAAACTTATTTTCCTCCCTCTATCCATCAAAATATTTTTAAAAACCCATTCTGGACACAACATCCACCTTTACTTTACATTTCTGCAGGATTGTATCTGCAGTGAGAATAGGCTCTGCAGTCCTGGTTCCTTTGGAATCAGTAGAATTCCTCTTACGGATGTCAAGTGGAGCTAAAACAAACTGCCTACAAACTAGGATGTCTAAGTGTGGTTAAAATACAATGGGGATCTCAGAAATTCTTTTAGGGTTTGTTTTCCAAGCAGAGCTGTGAAATTTACCAGGTAGAAGATGTTTTGTTTGATGGACTGAAATTCATGTGGTTTGAGTGTCATGCTTTTGGAATACTGTTGTAGCAGCAAAATTACACTCAATTAAGGTATATTTAATGGTATTTGGTTGGAGAACATGACTTTTTAAACTATGGAATGAATAGAAATATGATCAGGGACTTTTGTTTGATTTAGTTTGAAAATGCTTCTTTAAATAGACAAGACTTTACATTTCTGTAGTAAAAATAAATAAACCATTTCTTTTTTAAAGTTCAATTAGTGATTTTTCTGTGTATTTTTCAACCATGGAAAGAGAAATTTTATTTATCCTTTGGTTCTTGGAAGGAAAARGGGTGTGTTAGTCCTTCAGGAAACTTACATTTTGTCATGTAAACAAGGCGCCCTCTACATGGGAACTGTTTTTCTCTGGAGTTCTTTAACACTGTTGCATTTGGTTTGGCCTCTGTTTTGCTTGCATGTGAGAGCYATCCTTTCTTTTAACTACCTATTGCTGTGGCAAACTCAGAGAGATGGTTGAGAGATTGAGGTTCTCATCTCTTACAGCCCTGTCTTGTCTCAGATTTATTCTACACCATTCAATTTACGGATCAGCGACACTCTTTTCTACTGGTGTCTTAATACCTGAAGAATTATTTTGGCCTAGTCACRTTGAAGTTTAGTGTAATGGAACAAAAAGCAAAAATTTCTAAGTATTTTTAAATCAATGGATTGTTTGGTTAGTCAAAAAATAGTTGAGAACTAATATAATATACTGAAAGACAATCATAAAGGATAACTCTTGGACTGAAAACATTTAAATGCACTGTCAATGCTGATTTAGCTGCTTTGTCTGTCACACTAACAGGTGAGAAAGAAAAACACAGATAAGAACTAAAGAACTGCATTCCACTTCTTATATGCATCAAAGAAATAAGAGCTTGTTAGGAGAAATCCCACCATAATTTAAAAGGGAATAGAACTCTCTATCTGAATTCTGGTTTAATGAAAAAAGAATTGTACTTTAAATGCAGATAATATTTTGGTCTAGTTTTTTGAGGAGATATCAGAGTATCATGTATTTTGGTTAATTAAAATCAAACTTAAACTAGGAGTAAAAGTCTCAGAGATCCTTACAATTTTTAGCAATTTGACAAAATAGCTATGCAGAGGCAAAAAAAAAAAAAAAAATCGGTCAGTTTCATGTCCTTCAGGAGAAAATAGCGAGTTTTGTTGTTTTGTTCAGTGTTTAACACTAGTCCCCTCTAGTTTGTAATTACATTTTACTTGTCCTTTTCTAAAATAATACAACCAAATAATTCTAAATAACTCTTAGTAGAAAATATGACATTAATATCCTTTTCCATTATGCAAAAGTACTAGGGAATACTATTTAAGGACAGAAGCAAGGTAGCTGCTTAATAGGATAATCATTATCTATGATTCCAAACATATTATGATTCCAAATGATTGTTTTAATTTATTGTGCCTTTTCTCATATTACCACCAATATTCTTCATGGTAATTTTTGATTTAAATTTATCATTTTCACAGTAATGTATTTTGTGAGGCATGTATTTATTTGCGTATTTTATGTAAAATTTCCAATTATCTCCTAAAAAATGCAATGTTGAGTTGCCCCCTAAAATTTAGTCTTGACAAATCTTACTGCATCTTTACCAGGTATAAAAAAAGCTTCACTGCTTTTCTAGCTCTGTCTTACTACTGAGATGAGACCTAAGGGTTTCATCTGAGACTTTTATTCATCKGAGACTTACATGTGGTTACTTGATCTATGTGCCCATGACACTAGCTGGTAGAATTGCTTTGGAGAGGGCTATGTTCTTAAAATCCCTCTTGGGTAAATCGTTCAAGCATTGGACAAGGTGATAAGAGGAGGATAAACCAAGCAGAGTGTAAGTTTCCATATTCCCTCTCTCTTCCCTCTTGAATCTTTCCCATTAGAGTATGTCTTCATGCTAGCAGCACTTGATGTATCCATGTGTAAACTATGCCTTTTCTCTCCTCCTTTCCTCACATCCACATCTGAGGCAGTTCAGAGCAAGTTCATTGTTCTGCTTTTACCAGAGTTTTCAGCATCAGAATCACATCAMTGCTCTCAAGAAGCACCCTGTGCTTTTTGATTCCTCCTTGGCAGACGTGATAGTCAGCAGAGCAGTGCAGCACTTGCTGTTTGTGAGAGCAGCCAGTGGGCTCTGCCAGGTCATTATTAGTGCCAGAACTCCAAGGAGTCATCTGTTTGGTATAGTCCTCTGAATTTTCTCTTGGAGAGATTATTTATTGCTGTAAATATTCTCTGGTTAAACTGTATGTACTTTTGCTTCCCCAACTTTCTGAGCCTTTTGTAGTTATTATCCAGTGGTTGAATAGACAAACATGACAGCATTCAAACTTTCATATAAGCTATTCAGCAAGCAAGAAGAAAGGAAAAACTAACAAATGGTCTCCACAGACACTCTTCAGGAACATCTTTCTTTCTCTGCTGGTAACAGCATAGGAGAATGCTCTCTGTCAGGTGTATGAAGGGACTACACATCCTGCAGCRTACTGAACACTGGCAGTCTGTCTTTCCAGAAGAGAGGGAGCTGACATGTTCATCTCAGAAGTGTGTTAACAAAGCAACATTCAATACATTGCCACTAAATTAACTTCTTCCTCTGCTAGCTATATTTATGTGACAAAGGGGKCATTACATACCTCACATATTCTGCTTTACATGACCCTCACCTTTCTATGCCATGTCTAATRAAGCAAGCCCTCATATTTCTAGCAGCTTTTGGTTTTGACTGAAAAATATCAGTACMAAAATCAACAGCAAATGAAGAACTGAAACTTTTAGACTATTGTGTCTACATTGAAATAAACATTGTAGTAGCTCCTATACTGGTTGATTTTTTTTCCTGCTTACTTACTAGTAGAAGAGTTTGGGTTTCAAGATATTTGAAAGCAATACAGCACATCTCCTCTTCCAAGACATTTACCTTTGCAACAGAAAATAATTTGATTCAGAAAACTGAAATATGTGACAAATGTTAAATGGATTAAAAGCTGGTTCATTGACAAATTGAAAAATGTGGTGTCAATGGGCAGATATAAATTACTGGGATGTGTCWAGAAGAGTCTGCCTGAAATCAGTTCGTGGGTCAATAGCACTTAACATTTTTATCAACAGTCTAGACAGTGATATAAGACATTTTCGGTACAGCTTGAGCAGGGCAGAGATTGGTGAGGTACTAAATAATATGTTAGATAATTRCAGAAGCTAATAAAATATATTTAAATATTGCCAAATACTATCAGYCTCTTGTGTGGGATAAAAAAATATAGGTAGTTGTTGAGCTGTGATTTAGAAAAGGACARGTTATCAAAGATAATTTGGTCTACTTAGATACTTTGTAAAATGTTGTGGAAGGAAAAAGCACTAATGCAATAACGTGCATATTAAAATCAGACTGTCAGGCAAATGGGGTGATGATTGCCTTTGCATGCTGTGTTGATAATACTGCTTCTAGAATACCAAGTCAAATTTTGATGTCCAGTCTTAAGGAAAATGAGGAAATAATATAAATGGAAGACATTGGGGTGCACAGGACCTGGAGATCAGGTCTTAAATCCTGTGTAGGTATAACAGGTTGAGCTTATTTCATCATTGTGTATGGGTACTTGGGCATGAAAAATTTTTTGTAGGTTTGGGACAAGAGACACTCTCAGCATCATTGATAAATGCACAGCAAAATTCAGTGACTGGAAAATTAAATTAAGGGGAAAATGCAGCCTCATATTAACTTGCARTTTGTTAGCTTTGTGGATTACTAAATAGCAGAACAGCTGATCCGGGGAGGTGATAGACTCATCAGTGCTAGACACAGTAAAAAAAAGTAAAAAAAGGAGGGGGAAAGGCAGATTTAATGATTTCTTCTTTTACAGTTCATGTGCTGCAAGGAGAAYAGTCATTCATGTTCTGAGCTAAGTCTAAAACATACCTGATTTAGAGTTGTCTCCTGAGAAGGCATGGAGAAATTACTTCCCCTGTTGTACCTAGGACCAGATAGTTTGCTTGTTCTTTGCTGTCTTCTGAGCCAGAAACCAGACCAGGCTGACACTCGGRTCCCAGAAAGGTTGATCATTTTCCTTAATGCTGCCTGAGTATGACTTGTGGTCACCATAGAAGTGATCAACAGGTTTCAAGGTAGGAAGGGACTTTGCACAGCCCTCAGGAGGGTACAAGAATAGTCCAGCTGACACCTTTGGGCTACAAGCTCTTTATTTCTGAAGTAATACARAACTGTGAAAGCAAAAAGTTGTCACAAGTCCCCGTGGCCTCAGAACTTGAGAATACTGTACATATTGGTGGGTTCCTCAGTGTGTTAGTGGGAATGGGATTTCTGGGGAWTTTTTTTTCCARCTCTAACAGATGGAAAAATTAGAGAGGCTTTCAGATGATAAGCTTCTTTTAGATTTGAAATAGTAACACAGGATTCAAATTAAAATATGGGTTGAAAGTGATTGCTCTGAATCTAATTTGGTATGTTCATAARTTGGACTATCTGTGAGAAGAGGTAGTGGACTGAGGAAAGTATGAGATAAAAAGGACATTATCACCATGGGAAAGAGAGGAACAGGTAATTTTTGCTTGTTGGAACATGGTGATATCAGCCGGGGCAGATGTTATGGAAGAAGGAGGTTGTACTATATGATAAAAGCATTATTTCTATTGTTTCCTTATTTTTTAATATTTATATTTTAGTATATAAATTTTTTATATAAAATATAAAAAATATATTTTATATTTATATTTTAGTATTTAGTATTTTAGTATTTAGTGCAAATTTTAGTAGGCTCCTTTTCAAAAGGAGCTCAGTTTCTCTAACAGGCACTGATGCTTAATCCTTTYCATCTTTAATAATTTGTCAGTGTGAATTTATTCTGATATTCAGTGGTTGTTTAATTTCATCCATATATTTTACAAAGAAATTGCATCAGATGAAGTATATTTTGTACTGGAAAATGAATAAGCAGGACCTACAGACCCTGATGATACTCATCAGAAGACATAGATTGTGGGGATTGAGAATACTGACAAGTCTGCATTTGTGAGAGTACTGGCAATTCTGTGTTGGTTTCTTAAATGTCATCTGTTCCTTTTAGTGCATATCCCTCCACAGGGTATTTGCTTCTGAAGATAGGTTTAGCAGTTCTGGAGCTATGAGCACCTCAGGGAGCAAGACTCTGTAATATAAAACATACTTTATCTGTTGTCCCTTTTGAAGTGTGTAAGAAATATACAGAATGGACAGTGGTTTGTTTATTCATATGCCACTGGATGTTACCAAGGAATTATTTGCCAGTTTGTGTMATGTAATTGCAGTTTATCAGAATTCTTCTTAATTAAAAGCTTTAGCATAGTTAGCTTCACCTTACTTGGGCTATTAATTTATGAAGGATATGCTTGATTAGGGTACTTAGAGTGTTTGCTTTACTGTTTTTGTGGATGTGATAGATCTAATTTGTACTGGTATATTAGTGCTTTTAGCAGTGGTGTACTGTGCTTGCATAGAAGCTGACAAAACACTTTCTGTTTGAGACTGGTATGAAAAGTTCATTGATGGTCAATGCTGTTGGAAATGTTGAAAAAATATCACAAGATATGTTTTTTAAAGGATTGTCGTTTTGTCTGTTTTAAGTGTTTCTGGGGTGTTTTTAAGGTCCTGTTTGGTGGCTGAGTTTATGATGACCTTTTYCTTCCAGGAATATCAGCCTTGCAACACCAACGCCTGCCCAGAGCTGAAGAAGACGACTCCCTGGACGCCCTGGACGCCGGTGAACATTTCGGACAACGGCGGGCACTACGAGCAGCGTTTCCGGTACACCTGCAAGGCGCGGCTGCCYGACCCCAACCTGCTGGAGGTGGGCCGGCAGCGCATCGAGATGCGCTACTGCTCCAGCGACGGCACCAGCGGCTGCTCCACGGACGGTGAGCAAACCCGGTGGGCTCACAGTGACCCCTGCTAGAGACATGCCTGCAGTTCCATGGGCAGAGCAGTGTGGGAGTCCCTGCGTGCTGGGGTTCTGTGTCACGGAACTGGGAATGAAAGGGGCGGCATAGTGACCCCACTAGGGAACCCAGCCTGTATTCCTTCTGGGTGTAGCATCCTCATTCCGACTAAGCAAGTGTCTTTCACCACCAGTTATGAGAAATGCCAGGTTATTTTCAGTCTCTTTCACAATAATCCTGTTCTCTTTCACAATAATCTTCCTGTTACCCCTTCTACTCCCCCGAGCTTTTACTAGGGGTGACTCGTTAATGTTGTGCAACATTAACATATTTCTGGAATATTTTGCTAAAATATTCTAAGAAGAACTTTTACTCAGTAGTTTGAAGGTAACAACTGAAAGATTCATGCAGGTGTTTAAATAAATAAGGAGTTTATGAACTGGCTAATTTCTAGTATAAAAGTTTATGTTGTGCTTTTGCTAGCAATTTGAAGTTCTGTTAATTTCTGAGATTGAAAACCAAACTGCTTCAAAGTCTTTTCAAATTTAGATGACTTTAAATTGGAATTACTTTGTTTCAGAATTTTCTTCTTTTCCTATCAGTAATATGTGTGCATGTATAAAAAAAATTAAAACAAGGAGAAATTGTGGCAGTCATTCTAATTTTATTAATGCATTTCATTGATTATCTAGTTTTAATTGTATATCAGTGTATCTTTTAAAGTATTCTATTTTAGTCATATAATCTAAAAATATTGATTTTTTAATTATATTTTAATATTTATAGGCCTGTTTTCCACTTGCATAGTCTTTTGTATCTTCACAAGACCCAGATTATCTAAAAAAAAATATACCTGAAGGTATTTGGCTTATCTAAGACTACAAAGAGAGAACAGTTTCTGAGTCCCTGGACTTTCTGATTCTCAGTATTTTTCAGACAGACCAACTATTGTRAAAGTCAGTTTTAAGCTCCTGCCTGTACTAGGTTTACATGTTAAGGGTTTAGTAGTGGGGGCTGCAGAGTTGGCTTCTGTGATAATATCCTAGAAACTTACATTCCCTTCCATCCTGCCCTTCATCTCATACAAAACCTTTATTGTTTCACTCAGCATCTTTCTCTCTTTGGAGGGGGCAGGATGCTAGTTTTTTTAAGAAATAGTGAAGTGTGTGAAATCATAAAACAAAACCCGTGGTACTCCAGATAAGACTTAGTTTTGTGCTCTATGTCATTCCCATTTCAGATAATMTGCAGTGTCAAATGTTGGGTTTTGTTTAGGTCTGGATAGCAAGGCAGATTTTGGCATGGAGCAACTCTTGACAAAAGTGTTTCTTCTATTSTGTTTTCATCCAGACTAAATTTCAGACTTGTATTGAGCACAGATTTTGCTCTGCTAGGATGGGTGTATGACCTGTCTCTTGTCCTTAATGTGACTTCAAGGTGATGCTGCTGCTGCTTTTTGCTGTCTTCCAGCAGTTAGACATGGRTGACATGTTTGTAAAATCTCATGGGATTAAATGAGAAAGAGAATATTTTTTTCACCAGGTAGTGCAGACTTGGGAAAGTTATCACAAGTAGAAGTAAAGAAAGCTACAGGAGAATCTRGGTATAATCTGGTCTGACAGCTGAAATAGCAGCATGTAAGAAAGGAATATACAAAAGCCAATGCATGATGAGAGAGGAGGTCAGGAGGGCAGAGAAGAGCCAGCTTGTTACAGATCACATTGCTGAAAGAAATTTAAACTTGGCATGGAGACACCTCTCTCAGCCCTGAAGTCATGATCATAAGACCTCTTCTGGAGCTGGATGCATAAGCTGACTCCTGCAGAATATAGGCAGAAGTAACAAATCCTAAAATTTGTTAAATAAGGCATTTTTCAGTGTGCAAGTGATGGGARCAGGGATGGTGGTTCAGGTGCATTCTCTGCCTGATTAGCTTGAAGATTTTTTTTTTTTTTGCTTCTGAACGTAACACTCCTGAATTTCCTGGCATTGTACTTTTTTGGTTGCATCTTGCTGAAGCTGCTGCTTTGATTCATTTGGAAATAATTCATCACTGTAGCAGTGTATGTTCATGACCCCAACCCTGTYGCATAGTAATAGAAATGTTCATCTGGGTGAAGGATTTTTGCTGACTAATCCCAAAACTACTGAATATTTAAGTACTTTTTATTGAGTACTTGACAGGGCAGAAACTACYATACATCTGTCTGTTCTTCCTAGTGAGTGCCCTTATAGCTTTGTCATTAATTTGCACTTATTCTTTGATTCTTTTTGGCCAGTGAGCCTTTAATTATTCTGCAACGAAAAGTGAAATTCGATCAGTGTTCCAAGTGGCTGCATTAACCAATACACTTGTGGTGAAAATAGCACATCTTATTTTGAGACTGGTTGCTTAGTCATTTTCAGATTATGGATGTCCAAACTGTATGGAGTGGAACATTTGTTGAGAGAGCGGTGAGGGGGCACCATTTTCATTTGCTGATGAGATGAAACTTGCTGACTGCATYTAAACTGCAGGATTCAAGAGCACTTCCCTGCTCCCAGGGACCAGCACACCACCACTCTACTGCTCCTTGATTTCACTGGAAGAAAATACATGAATAAGAGTCATGTAGAGTAACCGTAGCTTTTGGAATAGAGGGAAGTAATGAGAATGGGAAACCATGAATTGTGGCAGACACCTGCACCATTTCTGGCTAGACAGCAAGAAAACATCATAACTTACTTCCACCTGACCGGAGCCTGRATACTGTGAAACATGATTTGCATTACCTCCATGTTGAATTGTAGCAATTTTCTGGCTTTTACAGAAAGATTAATCCTGGTACAGARTGCTTGGCATAGCTCATTACCAAAGATGTGTTCTGCAGAGATCAGTTCTCTGTTCCTTGCAGATAGGAGCCATTTGTTAGAAATTTTCTCATTGCCTATAATCTCCCACTGTGCAACTATAGTCATGCTGTGTTAAACAGAATCATGTTTCACTGTCAGATGCTAGCAAAGCAAACTTTCTTTGCAGTCTGAGCTTAGAGATGGAACTTCTTGCCAGAAACCCACTGGACTCCTCCTGAGTGTGGTAAGATTTCTGTCTCAATCAAGTAAGCAGTAGCATTTGCAGACTGTATTCATGCTTTTCTGATTTGAAGTTTGATTAAGAGGAAAGAAAAATAAATCTTGTTCCCTGCCTCTGGGGTTTCGTATAGTGCTCAGACAGGAAAGAGACAGCTATCCAACACTCAGAGTATAGAAATTACATTACCCTAGGCTTTAATATGTGCTTATGAAACATATTAAATATCTACATTAAACATGGCTGGTTCTCTGTAAGATTATCTGATACATAAACAGTAATAATTTTACTGAAAACATAACTTTTTTAACCCAGGGATGAATATTTTGCAAGGTGTGAGGTTGCCTGATATTTCTGGGTTGAATTTATCTTACCRAAGTCTAGACTCTGTAGTAGTCTGGAAAGAGAACTTCAGCACCCTGAGAAATGAGGGATCCACTGAAGATAAGCATCTGATATAATGGGTGCAGTTCACCCTCTGGAGATAGATCCTGGTTCTTTCCATGGTGTACAACACAGACAGCAATGGTGGGCTTAGACAAGACACTTGACTTTGACATGGCCAGAACTAGACCAGGTTAACTTCCAAWATACATTTTGAAGGTTTAAGGCAATTAACAAAGTAAATACTTCTAATTTTCAGTCATTTCAGTCTTAAAGAGTCATTTGTTTACTCTTTTTTTTCACCCCAGGCACCTGAAATCTGCACGTAGACTGCTAGTTGTTGCTGCTTCCTCTATCTCAAACCTCRTAACAATAGCTATTTTTGAAGGCAGGATGTGATTTTGTCTGAATAACTCTTCTAGTGGCTGTGATCTCTTGTGAAAAGTTTGGTTAAATCTTTCCTTGTGTTACCCACAGGAAATCTWTAGTGCATTCAGAATTTTTTTACCGAACAGATCATGTGCTGATAATCAGGAATGTCCTGTAGTCAGGAGGAAAACGTTTTGAGATGTTCTCTCTTATACTGTTGCTCTAAAGCTAAGATATGGTATTCTGAGTAAATGAACAAAATGAATTCTAGAAGTTAGAACTTAATTTGATGACAGATTCAAGTTTGATTGACAAAGTACCGCTCAGGGGTACTCAGGGACTTAAGGGTTAAATGCTTAAACACAGAAAGCTGTGAAAGAAATAAAGTTATCATGCTAACGTGACATCATCCATCTGCATACTCTTTGGGTTTTTAAAATATKCCATCTTTGCATTGCATTTAATATTTGCCATTACATTTTACTATTTCAATTTTACTATGTTTTGAAGGTTTATAAAGTTTTTATAAGTTACAGGTATTTAGGCCTGAAGTTATGTAAGTTTTATAGTTCAGTAATATTGTCAAATAACTKGAAGACTATTTTCAGAAAGTGACAACACTGAAACAATCTTTGCTTATCCCTGTTRCATCTGCACTTAAGGCAGTGTTTTATGCTGTCATTTAGAAATTATTCAGGATACCTGAATTTTGGCTTCAGATCATTTTTTCCTAAAGTCATGAACCTAGACTGCTTGGWTAATTGAATTTTCTTTGTTAGGTCAGAACTGGAGGACATAAGTCATAAATCAGTCAAGAAATATAATTTATCAGGTGTCACAGCTACTTCTCTCTTACTTAAGGCTGTATTACTTAGCTACAGGCTAGACTAGGGAATTATTACTAAACTATGTGCATTAATAGAGCCTCACTTTTAAGGCAAATTAATTGAACTTGGCTGAGAGTTTTCAAGCAGAATCAGGCCAACCAAAGTCTCATTACAGGCTTTTGCAAAGGCAGATTTTTTTCTCCTGTACTAGTCAGGGCAGGTGACTTTCATGTTAATGTGTCTTCAAACAGGATTAATTTCTGGTGGATTTATGAAGCTATTTCARTTCAACTAAAAAGTTTTAAAAATTTACTTGTAAATCATCAAGTCATCTTGGTGAATTATGAATTAGAATTATGTAAATTAACTGGGCAGTTGTTTTCAGGTGTATTTGCATTATGGAATAAGTAGATCGTCAGCAGAGAAGTACTAATTTCTCTGTAATTTTACTGATACTGAAAAAAGCAGAAGTGCTTGAAATGAGAGAAAAGTCTTTTGTTTAGATGTCAGTTCATAACTTCTGTCTTCCATGATCTTAGAAGTTGATGGTTTATTTTGTCCACAAATCACCATGATTGCTTTTACTGAAGTTTTTGCMGTACTTGCTGTTACTTGTGGAACTTCTCACCTTAGAGAAGCACAGCTGCCTTCTAAAAATTGTACTGRGATCAAGTAGTTAAATGCCCTTTTCTGGCCACAGTGTGCAGCAGTTTATTGCTTGAGTATGACTGGCTCTAAGTCAGTCATAGCCTTTCTGAGAACAATCTAGTTAAAAGCATTTGAATGATGAACCTCGCATAAAGGTCGGATTGGAATTTGACTTACAGATGTTCTGTCTGTCATGGGAAAACTATTCATTAATTTATTGATGATAAATAAATGCTATGACTGATCATTCTCTTYGCAGATTTACAACTATTTCTGTAGATGGGCTATAAATAAGGGGGACTAGGATTACATTCTGGCAACTAGACTTTTGCTGCTACCATGCCGAGGGCATTGGTAGCATCCTGGTTTGGATGTATATATTTATATTAGGAGGAGTAAGCTGAGAAAAGCAGCTTAATGTTGGATTTTGTTGGGTGTCACAATCTGGTTTCTGTCCCTGGAGTCGGATGTAGAGCAATCTGAAAGTGGCCCAAACTGCAAACAGAAGCAGCAAGCAAGAAAAACACAGTTCAATGAGACAAGTTGGAGTTTTCAGTTTTGTGCCACTTACTCKGAAAGATTACAATGCTTTTCTATTTATGCCTTCTCCTGTCAAATTTGATGTAAACTACGRTRAGGCTAGGAYTTGGTTCTGTGTATACACTTRCTTTCTGARGAATTTTTGCTTGAACAAATTCTACAATGTAATATTTTGATTAATTTCATATTACCCCCCGTCCCCTCTACCACCTCAGTTAATAAACAGACTTCTCAGCTGAAGGACTCAAGAACTGGGTCCAGATGGGGTCAGTCTCTACCAGTGCTGAGTGGAGGGGAAGGATCCTTCCTTGACTAACCCAATGTAAMCCAAGTGCCTTCTTTTCCACAAGGGTGCATTGCTGGCTCACATTCCACTTTCTGTCCTCCAGAACCCCAAGATCCTTCTCTGCAGAGCTGCTTTCTAGGTGGTTGGCCTCAAAGTGTGGTTGCATGGGGTTGTTCTGTGCAGATTCAAGACTTTTCATTTTCCCCAGCTGAACTCCATGACACACTCTGCCTTGTCAAAGTGTGACATGACCCTCTGGTTTATTGGCCAGTCTTCTCTGTCAAGGAAACTTGTCCAGGTCATTAATGATGGTGTTAAGCAGGATTGAACCTCATGACTTYTCTGCAGCTGACCTCCTAATGGCTCATTACTCTCCTCTGGGCCTAGTTGCTCAGCCAGTTTTCAACACATTGCACTGTCCACTTACCTAGCTCAGACTTTGTTGACTTGTCTAGCAGAAAGTTTTGGGAGTCAGTGTTAAAACCCATACTACAGTTGAGATAAGTAATATCCACTGTTCTCCCCTCATCTGTGCACCTTGTCCCCTAATGGTAAAAGGCTATAACATTGTTTAGGAAATACATAGAACAGTATTTCCAGAATGCAAACTGATTTTGTCACTTTTCATGTTGTTAACGGCATAATGTTAACTACCGTGTAGTTTCTGTCTGAACAGAAAATTCTAAAAGCCCCTTTATGAACACTGTATAACTACTGTAAAACTGTGGAAAGACTGGTCCTTATAATAAATTTTTTAATGCTTTGGAAAGAAGAAAACTCAGGGGAGCACTTGCTGCAGAGCAAACTCCACACTGAAAAGATTCTTTGGAATAATTTTCTGTTTCAGAGCTAAACTACCTTAGAGCTTTYCCTTAGAAGTTTCCACTCTCCAGTCCCCAATTTAAATCACAAGAAATCTAATACCATAATGTCAGATAAGGTCACACATTTTCCTTAGGACTTAAAGAGCTAAACATATCCTGCAAAAATATCTTCAAAATATCCTAGTATTCTTATGAAGTGATACACCCTGCAGTGCTTTATTAATGGAATGACTGGCAGTCTGGTCTGATTAGTACRTTTTTCATTGTTTGCATTGCTCTTAATTTAATAACTTAAAAATCCCCTTGATTTAGAATTCTGGTATAAAATGTACTATTATTTTGTTCTCACAGCTCATTGTGTACATAAAGCTGACAATTTCCATGAGCAGAGTGATACCAAATTGCAAAACAAGGGTCTTACAGAGCAGAAAAGTGGACCTGTATTCATTATTCACATTCTTTTTCTCTGTACTTGCTCTCTTCTTTGCATTTGAATATATGTCATGTTTTTTGAAATGCTGCTTTTAATATCTGTGTAATAGAATTTGCCTCAGCAGGAGAGAAATAGCTACCCTCTGCAATTCCTGAAAGGTTTTATCCATTTTCAGTCATTTTTATATTACAATTCTGCTGTTTTCTTATTAATTTCACCAGTTTCTTATTACCAGTATTTCCGTGTCAATGCATCACCATTCCAATACTGCACATTATCAAGTGTTGAATAAAARTGTGCAAACCCTCATCTGCTTTGGGATGATTGTGAATGTATTTCTTGGGGAAGAAGTTAAGCAGTGTTACTAATGCCATAATCACGGGTGGAATTAGGGTGGACACTGCAAATAAGAGTCTCCTCCAYAGTGGTTATGCAGAATGCTGATCCTGTTCAGTGCAGGACTGCTGTTGGGCAGACTCTTCACAGTATTATTTCTGTCTGCTTTCATGGCATAGCTCAGTAAATCTTGTGATTRTTTATCTCCATTTCGTACTTCCACAGTGCCTATGCCTGTGGGTAGGGCACAAAACAATTTCTTAAAAACAGACCTTTGTGCTGAAATTACAACTGCAAACAATCCCCTGCATTTATCCACTGTTGATGATACAGTTTCTCTGTACTTAGGTTGACAATACTGAAGCTCTGGCATAGAGAGCCAGCCACATCCTCTGCTGGCTGAAGTACCATTCAAAGGAGCTTCTCTCATCACAGCTACTTAAACAAGTACTTGTAATAAAAGTACTTCTATTGGACTTGTATTGGTCCATCAATCATAGAGWTTCCACTGGGAAAGGTAAACTACTTTGGCAACAGTAAATCCCAGTAGTGTTGGTAGAGATGCTTAGGAATGATGCTTAGAGGTAAGGCTACAGCTCAAGAGTGATTTCAGTGTTGTGCGAGTGATTTTTTCCCCATGTAAGACCAAGTCCCAAAGTGACAGAGGTACTCAAATAAACTGCAGATTATTAGAACTTCTTATATAGAAGTTCTAATAATCTAACTTATATAGAACTCAGGACTATATCCATGTCTATTGGTTGTATGCTGTGAACAAGATTTGTGTGTCCCCTCTCACTGTTGAACAGCAGACTTCATCCATTGCGGTTTAATCTAATGCCTTTTTGTCTGTACCAGACTTGCTTAGAAAATGTTTTTCACTTGTCATATGATTATTTTAAAAATTAATTTTCGAGGGGGGGTGTGTATGTGTGTGTCTCCAAAAGACTGATTKCCATAGCTTATATGTGGCTTAGAACACTTCAGCTCTGTGGAAAATAAACTCTTTTGTAAAGTGTCAAAGCATTGCTTTTCGCAAAAGAGTATTTTTGCTAGACTTTGTGAAATTATTAGTGGACACTGTCTAAGGTGTCAATATGGCTAGGATAAGTACAGTGCATAGGATGCCCATGAGCCTCTGTGCACAGCCAGCACCAGTGAAGGCTGGGTGGATTGAGTGGGCAGAGMCCTGCAGAAAGACCAGGGGAGCTGGCTCGATGAGTGGTCACAGGAAGCTGAATCCTGTCTCCTTTGTCACCTTCTTCCTGTGAAAYGGAAGGAATTATATCTATGTAATATATTTGGAGATTCTCTGATGGTAATTTCTGTGCAAGAGAGAGATAATTTTTATCATTCTTTGGTGGACTAAATTGTCTAGTTCAGTCAATGTGGCCATAAAGTTTTAACTGGAGTGTTGGATACAACTCTTTGCTGGAGTTCTGTGTAAGTGATTATGAAATTTCTATTGTAGAAAAGATTCTTGAGATAAAACTAGGGTTTGGATTGTGAGGCTGAAAGACAGGATGCTTCTGTTCATATTATTTTCTATTAGAAGCCTGGGAGTAAATTTGAAGAGGAAAAGATTGGGATGAGATTCTGTTTTAATTCAGTATTAAMTTTTTGATCCTTATTTTGTTAGGGTTGTCAGGGGACTTCCTGCGTTCTGGACGATACTCTGCTCACACCATCAATGGTGCCTGGTCCCCCTGGTCCCCGTGGTCTCAGTGCAGCCGGGACTGCAGTAGAGGCATYCGCAACCGCAAACGGGTCTGCAGCAACCCTGAGCCCAAGTATGGGGGACTTCCTTGCCTTGGCCCATCTCTAGAGTACCAGGAATGCAACATTTTGCCTTGCCCAGGTAAGTTTCAAATCAAATGAAAGAAGTTAAAGCAAAACAGCTCATCCTCAAATTTATATCTTGCAATATTTGGTACGGGGTTTGGTTTTTTTTCTATTTTAGTTGGTGGGTTTTGGGTTGGCTTTGGTTCTTGAATCAACTACAGCTCAAATTTACCTTTATAATATGAGTGAATTTGGTAATATTCCCATATGATGTCAATAAATTTATCATCAAGAGTACTAATAGCTATATCTTTTTCACTTGTGAKACTGACTGTAAAAATATAGTTTTARTATGTAAACTTACAAGGAAAAAAAGACATAAGAATTCTGGCAAGACATGAGAAATCTGGCCTAGTCTTTATTTGAACTCAAAATATTATTTTCATCACAGTGGTTGCTGGCATTAAATCTGTGTTAGCTTTTAAATGTAGAGTTGCCAGCAAATAAAGTTCACAACTAATCACRAAATTAGATGGTTATTCAAGTAGTCCATAAAGATTTTTCTTGGCATCTTGAATTTCTGCTTAATTTAAAGTTGTTTCATGATTCTATAAAAAGGATTACAAGTAGAATATATGTTTACAAGAAACTACTTTGGATTAAAAATCATTGTTGTATCTCTGACATAGGGGAAGGGTATGAGTCACATATCACCCTTCATAAAACAGACATTCAAAGTAAAAGGCTTTTAAGTTTTACAGAGGCTTTGTGGGAAAAGGAAGGGGAAGGGTATAAGAGAACACGTGAAGAAAAGAAGRTTCTATTGGTTTAGGAAGAGAGAATTAAAGGTAAGAACCCATAGAGAGGAAGAAGGAAAGAAGATGGAAAGACTCAGTTCTTTCAAGTAAATTTAGAAATAAGTTTTCATACATATTTAATTGTATTAATTATGTACAGCAGTGCTTTATATTTTCATGTTGAAGACTTGAAGCTTTTGTCATTTTTTCAAGTGTGGACCTGAAGAATTACTATGGTGTGCAGGTTTTGGTTCGAAACCAGGCAGAAATACAATACAATATAATAAATATATCGTATACGCCTACTACATATGTGTACCACCATTTTAAAGCATACATTTGTATTAACATATACATATATGGTTTGAAATGAAAACTGCATTCCCTAAATCATGGATATGCTGGGTTTTTTTATAATACGAGTATTTTGTCCAATCTTTTTGCAATGCTTTCCCTAAACTTTTAAAGCCCATTAGCAGTCACTGTTCATTCCTTGCATCGGAATTGAAGCAGATCTGGGCAGAGAACACTTCCTTCTCAGGAGGACACACAATTTCTTCAAAAACATGTTTCCATCTKGAATTGAACCTAAGCAATGTTTTAGCACACAGCCTACAAACCCAGAGCTCTGTGAACATTCTGGCTGCTCACTGAAAGCAAATTTCTCTGCAGTTTTATTGCTGACAGGATTGGTAGAATTGTTTGAAAACTTGAATGCCCGAAGGCAGTCAAGCCCCCAGCTCTCCTGCTGGTGGGGCAGATCCATAGGGAATTTCTATTGAGGATCCCTGTTTTGATCTGGGGAAATGCCCATTGAGCCATTGAAGTTCTAAAAGAGAAACTTGGGCAGAACCAGCCAGTGCTTTCTGGGGAAATTTTCTTGCTGTATCCAAGGAGGAATGTAGCTTCAATTGGTCAYTTTGTAGCTTCTCTAGGTGGGAATGTGAACATCAGAGGAGATCAAGGGAAGAAGAGTTCATTCTTCTTTCTGAGCACAGACACATGACAAGTGAAGAATGTCCATGTTTTCTACACTAAGCACTATTGGAGAGAGGTGGAAGGGAACCAAAASAGAGCCAACATTTTTCAGAGAATTAGGAAATTGTGGTCCAAATCTTTTCCATGTGGGCACAGACCCTAGTGCATGATCTGATTCATTGGTTCCCAGACTGCAGTCATAGTRCCTTGCTTTTTCCAGGATAATAAAAGCATAAACAATTCTGTTTCACCTAAATGCACTGTTCAAATAGTTTGGCARTAATTCATTAAATCAAAGGTTTAGAAGACCATTGTACCAGTGTATTCAAACCTCTTCAGGTAATGTATGCAGTAGGTGAAGCAACCTAGAACATAACTCCTCRTTGGCTCYTGCTTCCCTTGCAAAGGGAATCTCWCCATAGGACMCTGCTGTCAGCTTCCTTTGAAGCACGGGAGTGGTGTGGTATAAGGTTCCAGCTCTGCTCACAAGCTCTGAGATATTTGATTGTATCACCATACTGTASTGACTGAAATACATTCATTAAATGCACACAGATTGCCTGTAAAACTGGGCTRGATTTGTTGTTCAGCCCTTGCTGTTGATTTTCAAATTAAATGCTGTCTTAAATTTTTGGAGATTTTTTAAAAGTTAAAATAAGTCAAAAGTTTTCAGAAGTGGTATTTTTATTAAGYTCTGTAGCTACTCACTGTTATATTTTTTGCAAGAAGTTGTCTTAACCAGTAAAACACACTTATAAGTTTGTTGTAGGGGCCCTACTTATTCATGAGGTAGACAATCCCCCAGACTRAAAAATATGGATTTTAAGGCAGAAGTTAAAACTGTGCTTTGAATTTGAAAATATTTTTAAAAAAATCAGTTGATATAATGTGTGGTGGGCCTTTCTGAAATGAGAAGCAGTGCCCTAGTCTATCTAATATTTTATTTAGAGACAAGTTTTATTTTTCTTTTGCAGTGCAAAGCAAATTTGAATAAAGATGTAGAGAATGGATGAGGTATTTTGATGTATCATTGTCAGCAAAAAGGAATCACAGAGTTCCTCTGCTACAGAATTACTGTTTGCCAGTAATTAAGAAAAAACATAGGAGACTAAATCAGATCTCAAATAAATCTGAAGGGAAAACTTTGCAAGCAGTAGATGTAATTGACTTTTTTTTTTTTTTTGTTGAGACATGGGAGAGTAAAATATTATTGCAGAATAGGCTTATACATAAATTAGACCTGATTATAAACTTGTAGGAAGGAAATAAATTCTTACTGGAGAGGCACACCAATAAATTTGAATTCTCCTGATTTTTTTTAATGAAAGTCTAAGGAATGTGAGGGGATTTCGTTCTGACCTTGACCTGAAAACACTTTCCATAGTACTAGAATTAAAATTTGCAACAAAGGATTTGATCCTTTCTAAGATTTTCCTGAGCTCCTGAAGGTAAGGGCAGCTTCACCTCTGCTCCCCTCTGGCACAAAACCCTTTARTAACAGTCCAGCCCAGTCATTACACTTTGTAGTGGATTMAYGTTYACTAATTTTGCTTTCCCAGTCAATGCAACAATTAATGTAGTRGGTTTAGTGTTTTTCTGCTGTGAGATAGGATTAAGAGAAAGCAAAGCAGGCTCARACTTAAAAGATACAAAGATAGYTTTATTCACATACACTAACAGAAAAAAAMMAMRAATMAWMAWRA
>CADDXX010000134.1:76531-204931 GCA_902810485.1 Alauda arvensis | reverse complement strand
AMAMYWCYYCYCCYCCMCCMSSCWKCTTTTCTTTCTCACAGACATTATATARGGCAAGAAYTCAGAACTTAAGGTCTGTACTTCTTMTAAAATAATCTTTCATCAGTCTCTTTAGAGAGAGAAGTTTCTTCTGSTTATGGTAAACTCCACAAGAAAGAAAAGAAGCAGATAGACAGTTGCTATCTCTTASATTTGACTTGTGGCTCTTAGCTCTCACAGCAAACAGCCACCTGGGAAGTCTGTTTCTGTGATTCTCCCATAACACGCAGCTTTCTTCATAAGCTGCACTTGGGTCATTGACTTTATGCATACTGGGGTGTTATTTTGAAATGAACAGTTCAGGTGCAAAGGATGTTCTTTATCCCATTCAGGGGCAGAAATATCTCTCACTTCTGCACAGAGGCTTGCTTCTTCAGCACATCTCAGCTTCTCTTCAAATACCTCAGGGGACCACAGGGTCCCTGCTTCACTTAGTCCCTTACAAATACCTTTGCTCAAAACCACCAATCTGAACAAGCATTTCCCCAGTCCATATTTTCCATGGTTCAAAGATATATTCTAGCATATTATAGTATTTTACTGCAGTTCACAAAAGACATTCAGCCCAAGGCATCTTCTCATCTCTTCTTTAAGATACATCTCTTTCACAGCCCTCAGTATCTTCATGGAGCCTAAATAGTAATGTCCCTACTGTGACTTTCTTTTCACTCTAGAGAAGACTAATGTTCTGCAAGCCTCACTTTGGCAAAGAAAGAGTTAACTTTAGCTCATCACATGATCTCCACCAGGCACCAGCGGCAGCTCGAGAAGTTCCAAGGCTGCATGAAAAGAGCAAGAACAGCAGTCAGGACATTAGTAGCTGAGCTAGGAGATGTTTTCTCCCCACCATYGGTCTCATTTGGGGTGGCTCAGTTTGTGCTCAGGGCTGCTCCAGGTTGGGGAGGGGAGGGGCGCCATTTCTCCTTCCCCACCTGCAGCTGCTGGAACCTGGTCAGAGCCAGGACAGAGCATATCTTCCTCCCCCCCTGCCTGCCGGGAGTCACTGGGCCTGGCAGGCATCCCAGGAAAAGCTTAAGCAGGGCCCAGCAGGCCCAGCTCCCCCCTCTCCCGGGAAGGAAGGGAGCCAGGCAGCCTTCTTACCTCTTCAGAGGCAAAGAAAGAAAGAGGCAGTCTGAGAATCTTCAGATTGATATGGGTCATTCACGAAGCTGAACTCACTTTCTSACTGGCTGAACCAGATGTCAATCTTAGGTCCTTGCAGGTAACTATTTCCTCTTTAACTGAAAGCTGTGCTAAACCATGGCACACTTTCAAAAATATTTTTGGTTAGCAGGCAGAAGAACAATGGAAGCCATAAAGAACCCTTCCTACCATTGCAAGTTGAGTTCTGCTTTGCTTCCTCTTCTGCTTGTTGCAGACAGGATCAACCCGTCATGATGTAAACTGCTGAGAAAGGGGAGTGATAGAGAAATATACTGAGGAGTGTTTAAGTCATGCTGAAAGTCAGTAGGACTTTATGCTTCTCAATGAATTAATCTGGGCTCAATGTTGTCCTTGAAGATACTGACTGCTCTGAAGGACTAATACAAGGAAAAAGCCCATGGAGCAATCAAAGTGTACAAGGCTGTCTTGTTTGGTTAAGTGCCTTGCAATACTTGCAGCATCTTAAATATACTTATTAATATATTATTAAAYAGAAATTGATGGTTAAATGTAGTATCCCAGAACTTCAAACAAGTGCTGAAATCATCTAGACTCTGCCTTCAGTGAGTTCTATTAAACCTTTTTTAAGCCTGCAGGAGAGAGAGAAACTGAATTTTTTTTTCTGCAGTAGTAAATGGTCCACTGATGAGTGGATTGGTAGCAGTCACTGGCCTTTTGCTCATAGTATTTGAAGGCTGAATATGTAATAGTAAATTGAACAGTACCAGAAAATTGCCAGAAATTGTATCCAGGTCCTGAAAGATGATTTGTCTGTATTGTTCAAGTTTTAGAATGATCCCTCATACAATTTTGCCTTCAACTATCACTCTCCTGAATAAGCTGCAGAAATAGTTTTTGAGCCAGTGTAGGGTAAAGGCATGTTCTCAGTTCTGTTTCCATCTGGCTGAGCTACTTTGAGGGGCAGGAGAATTTGAACTATTGTCTTGCACTAGCAAGCTACGCTTTGAACCTGTGTGTCAGCTCTTCTTTATATCTCAGAGATGTGAATAGCATTARGCTGGCAACAACTGAACTGAACAGCCTCAATAACTATGGAAAGGATCTGTGAATGCTCACTGACATTTCTGGTTTTTTTTTGAATTACTAATTTGCAGTCAATAATAAAAGGAATATAAAATCAGTCATATCAGGGTTTTGTTATCCTTGGGGGTTTGCAAGATATTTACATTGTGAAGAGAAATAGTTGATGAAGAGAAGTCTTTGAATGATGAATTCTGCAAATATAAAAAAATGACAGGAATTTCCTGACTAAAAGATCTGTTTGCCTGACAATAATGCAACCAAACCTAAACACATCCTAGTTCACAGTATTGCACATCCTTTCAATTATCTCTGTACGAAAAGACAACTTTTCTTCMTTTGTGTTTTGTTTTGTTTCTTGTTGCCTTCTCTTATATTCCTTTGCATAGGGACATGGGGACACTTGGGTGATGTGCCTTAATTAGACATTTAAAGCAGAGCTCTGTGAGTACCACTGAGTAGCAGGAGCTACAGGAGTTCCTGTTCTCTCTTCTCCTMGGGGCATGTGGAGGATTCGAGGGAAAGGACAATTGCTATCTCTTAGATTTGAAATTCTGATACTTCATGACAATATTTTGGGATTTTACAAATTTCCGATTTTTATTATAGTAGTTCTAGTTTAGTTTAGTYTTGACATTTTAGCTGAAAAGATCTGAATAAATTCATATATCACTAAACTTGCTAATAATTATAATGAGTTTCAGTTATACAAAAAACCTGAAAGACTATGTAAGTTATTTATGCATCCCCTAAAGCCAATTGCTTTTTATTTATTTTTTTATTGTTTTTTCTTCCTTATTGTTTTCATTTCCTTCTATTATTTTTTTCTTTGAACTCATACTTGGCCACAAGAAAACAAGACTGTATTTAAAAGAATAAAATGTATCCTACAGTAGCTTCATAAATGAGGAGGAAAAAAAAAATTACTCCAGCAAATGGAGGCTGAAGTCTCTCTCGTAACATGCACTGGTCTCTCTATGCTGCTTCTATAGACATGCAAGAAGAGGGATGAACTGCTCTTTGAAGCAACTGTTGGTTTTCTGAGTTAAAAGTCTCAGTTACAGACTTAAACCCRAGTGGACCCTTAGATTTTGTTATTGTTCTTAGAACCATTTGTTTGCCTTGTGTTTCTGCATCACACTATTTTGACTGTTTCATACAGTGTTGTTTTTATGAATAAAAGTTATCACAGGAATAGCACTTTGCCTTTGTAAACTGTGATGTAAAAATTGCACTTTTCCCGCACTGAAACATGCAGCAGTATCCCACAGGACTGGGAAAAAGCAGTAGACTAAGTGATGTGGAATGGGATGATCCCCAGGTGTCTGGAAGGGAGCAGGAGGCTGCCCAACATGCAGACAATTTACAAAGGAGCCTGCAATTCTATCTGTGTTCTCATGAAAGCAGGTGAGGTCAGTGTATCTGCCCACAATTCCTTGTAAAACTCAATGAGCATAGCAGGGTATCCAGTTTACTTAATTGTCTCTTGGAAATTCTCCAGTTGTGTGGATGTTTTGTTGTGTCCTCAGGAAATCCCATTTCTGTACACTGTTTATTCCTGGCACATCCTCCTCCCTATGGCGTGTGGATTTTTCATTGGAGTGAAGAAATTCTTTTTAACCTCAACAACGACCAGTAGGCAAAAAAGTTGTTTGCTTTATTGTAAAGGAAAGAGCGCAGTTTGATAGTACCCTCCTAGCTAAAAAGAGCCTTCTTCCTAAAGGGACCAACCTCAGCAATTGTCAGAAAATGTAAAGACTTTTTAAGTCTTTCATTGTGGAACTACTTTAACGACTTTCTTTTGTCCAAAATCTCTACAAAATTGTTATGCAAAGAAACTGCAGGGACTGGAACTTTCCTTGCTGCTGTGTATTTTTCCTCCTATAAGAGGCAGAAATAACATTAGGGCTCCATGACAAAAGGAAAAAAAAACCCAGATGGTGCTGTGTTGCTAAGCAACTTAAAGAAAGATGAAAGAAACCACAGAGCTCTATTTAGGTCTTGTAAAAACTCAAGCAGTAAATACCCGCTCCTTTGATCTTATTTAACCATGATGATGCCTTATTGTCCTATGTTGCTGAAAAGAAAAAGTTCTGGCGACTTTATTAAATGAGTTAGTCCTTGAATAGGACTTACAATAGTCCTTGAAAGGTTAGAGGCAGTCTGTCAGTAAGTAGTTGCTAAAAAAAACAGTTATAATTGCACTGTCCAGCTCAACTAGGATCAAATCTAACRTTGTCTATTATATTTGTCCTTCCCCACCCTCCCCAGACCCATTTCTCCCTTTGCATCTGAAGACATACAGTACAGCCATGATCACTGCAGYTGTGGCACATGGGGATGTCCCTGGGTGTCACATCAGTCTCTGTGTTCTCGGCCACTTGTAGATCGATGGCAATTTCAAATGCAGGTGCATTTGTAATTCTCACTCTGGTCCATTGAAAAATAAGTAGGGAAGTGTGGGGGGTCACTGTCTCTGTTGCAGTGAACAATGCAAAAATTGAACTTACTGGCAATGTTTGCAGACAATTTATGCTCTGTGKAGTTATTCAGGCAGAATCAATTCTGTTTCATGAAGATCTATATGCTGCTGCAGACATGCCTCTGATCATTCGAGCTAGTCAAAGATCASTTTAAAGAAAAAAATAAAAGAAGAAAAAAGAGAGTATCTAGAAAGGTAAAGCCTTAATATTGTATGAAATAAATAGCTTGGGTAACAGCTTCTGTTTTTATTTGACGTAATTTAAAAAAAAAAAGAAAAAGAGGCAAGTTCTGAATAAAAGATACCATGTCTTGAAATTGTTATAAAATTGCACAGTGTATTTCATCTGCACTGAAGACAAATAACCTGTGGCTTTCTTTGATATGAGTTTGCATAATACTGCATTAATAGAGTTATCTCAGGCAAAAAGACATATTTGTTTCCAAGTGAAACGTAYGAATAAGAGAAATATGGGTAAGAGAACAAGTCAGATACTCTACTGAGATACAGTATTTATGATAGGTGGTATAACACTCTCTCATGTATGATGATTTTTGTATGATGTAGCAATCATTGAATTCCTTAATAATGGAAATAATTTATTTAAATTGCATACTTGGAATGTACCAAGATTATAGAAAACCTGTCTGTCAAATCAGGCTTCAGAGTTCAGATAAATAAGTTGCAAGAGTTTTCAGAACTACAAATCTTAGCAAGGAAGTGCCAAGTCCATGCTTTCATGATATTTAGGATGGTGTTGCAAACAAACAATACAGGGAATAAAATGCAGTATATTCAACAACTTCAGTTACAGGATTAGTATATAGTCTTTGGTATGCAATAGTGAATTATCTGTTTGATTAGTAGTTGAGAACCTGAAGCTATACTGTATCTGAAATGACATTAAAAAGGCATGTACAGCTTTTAATATAAAAATTCTCCTGGCTCATTTTCTCACTGTTGGAGACTTTGCATAGAAATCATTCTACTTAAYGCACCAAGTGCATTTGTGATATGCAATCCTGCAAAGCCAAAATGAGTATTTYTTWWAAATGTTCTACATCTCCATCTAAGRGAGAATTTAAATGCAARAATCACATAGATATTTTMATTGTAAGCTAATTTGTTTAAGATTTGTAACTTCTTTTTATTAGTAAGAGATAATGGTGGGATAACATTTCAGTAAACCTGTAGAAACTATCCCTTCAAAGGCTGTTTCATTAATTGAACAGAAAAGATTAAAAAGACATGGTAAATAATCTACTTCCTTAAGAATTCAAATGATAATGCTTTAAACAGGGATTTGAAAAGAAATCTTTTTTTTGTAGGATATGAAAATTTTGATAGTTTAGGTTTTTGTMTCTTRAAAAATTAAAAACAAACAAWAAACAAAYGAACAAAATGATGAATGAAGAAAATACTGAGATTCTTTGCAGAAGAAATACTTCCCTGGGAGTGGGAGAAGTACATCTGACTTTGTCCTGTGGCTGCAGGTACAAAGTCTTTAGCAGATGGGYTGCAAAGAGGCTATAAATACCAGAAACACATCCTAGAGCAGTAGCTTTAAGAACAGGGACTCAAAGGAGTCAGAGTGGTGCAGGCAATGAGGTAAACTTTCATTTAAATCTTATTAGTGGCCATGTGTCATAAGCTGTATGACATCTGGGTCTCCCATTATATCCAGCCTGCATTTCAGAAGAATTTTGTGAAAACTGTGAATGGAGAATAGTTTGACATACTTGAATTAGTAAATGCAAAAGGGGATAGGGGGAGGAAGGTAAATAATTATATTTATTCTTCAAAAACTTGTTTTAGAAACTGAAAGTGGCAACTCCTCTTTGTCAATGTGTGTTGCTCTCTTAAACTTCTACCACTGTTCTACTTCTGACATCAATGGCAGAACTGTGTTAAGACTGTAACTTTATATCGGCCCATCAAATCCTACGGCTGTGTTAGATCATTTGAAATGGGTTGTAGGGTTAAGGCAATACTACTAGGTTGTGAAACAAATTCTGGATTCCTCTATACTTCTTTTGCTATTATTTGTTTTATTTATATCAATAAAAAACTACTCTGAGCTTACAATATTTCTGCTAAACAAGCTTTGGTATTTTGTTTCCTCAAAACTGAGATAAGAGAAGGAAAAGAAGAAAAAAATATTTAGCCCTTAAAGATATTATAATACCCACCAAAAGTGTCTTGTATGTATGAGTAATTTTTTTAGGCTTTTCCAGCATACCAGGGCCTTTTAAAATTAAATTGTGTCATGATTAAATTTGGAGGAACTATGTTCACTGACAACTAAAAAATCCAGCAATTTCAGCAGGCYATGAATAAGATCCACAGAATATGAGAAGGATGAGCTGGATTGTGTCATGTCTCACATGAGCTTAGAAAAATGCAGTATTCTTTGTCTTTTCAGTGGATGGAGGCTGGTCTTGTTGGTCATCTTGGTCGAAGTGCTCAGCAACGTGTGGAGGAGGGCATTACATGAGAACCCGCTCGTGCACCAACCCAGCGCCGGCGTATGGAGGGGACATCTGCCTTGGCCTGCACACTGAGGAGGCACTCTGCAACACACAGCCCTGYCCAGGTATGGCAAATCAGCCCAGCCATCTCTGTTCTTCATGTGCCACACAACAAGGCATTCCCAGTTAGKCACTATAATGCCCTTGATCTATTATTCAGAAGGAAATAATTTCTCTYCCTTATTAAGTGCGCAATCAGCTCTTACATGCTACAGTAAATCAAGTAGTAGCAGAAGATGTTCTACAGGACACTACCTCCTTCCTCCCTCTTTAAAAATTAAAATCCAAGTTACTGTATCTGAATCTGGATTAAGTAAAATTGTGTMATATTTAAAGTGGACTATGCAAATGGTTTATGAGACTTGAAAAAAAATATCAAAGTGCTTTTGTTACAACACTAAGCAGTCACAGCAAGCATATTGCTGAGGTTAATATTTAACACACGTTATCACTAGGTCCTTCAAATAGATAATATTTGCCCTGTTTTAATATAAAACACAAAGAAAACTTTCATGGTCTTTGTAAAATTCCTTCTTCAACTTTGGATGTTAAGGAACAAAGACCTGTTCTTTTTAATTGACTGTGGAGTGCTCCGTAGATGAAATGTCTCAGCACTCCTGCTAGTTGTATGATATTATGGATCATGTCTATTTCTGTGACTTGACTCTGCCTTTTGACTCATATTAAAGGAAACTCCTTTTTTTTAAAATGAAATTAAATTGAGAAATTGAGATTAAAACCACATAAACATTTATTGCTGATTAGTGGATTACAACCGACTGCAAAATGAAAGAAGAAGCTATGATGCCACGCTGTGTTTACTTGTTTCACTTAGAGCTCCTAGACATCATAGCAAAAGCTTTCTGCTCATATGATGAGTCTGTGCATGCAGGGGCAAAAGCCCCAAGAGTTTAATGGATTATATTGCTTGTTAAGATTCTTTCCTTTTCTAGGTGCTACATATCTTCCAGCAGAATAAAAGTACTTGATCAAAATTAAAGCAGATTGGGTTAAAAAAGCCCCAATTTGGTTTAAAAAAAAAAAAAGCCAAGCATAAAAACTAGTTGACTATTTGATTTTTTGAGACAAATAGTGTACATTTCTCTGTAGAAGTTGCATAGCTGCCTTGAAATCCTTTAAGGCATCTTTGAAAGGTCAGAGCTGGAGTGTTCATTGTGCTAGTATTGCAGCTATTTCTCTTGTTGTGCATTTATTTTCTAGCGCCATTTTTCTGTAAATCATAGTTTGCAAACATTTATAAATAATGTCTTCATCTTATTTTGACCTACCTGTGACCCAAATTTTGGAGCAGATGCAGAAAGGAGGAGGAGGTTGGTTTCATTCACCTTGGTTCGAGAAAGTGGAAACCCTTATAAAACAGTAACATTTCAGAGGCTTAAAATGTATTTTTCACATGGCATAATATTTTATTGATATTTCAATCTCACTGAAAATTTGCCATAGGTTTTTGAAACCACACATCATCCACTAGCTGTGAGAATGGCCCTTGCCTCATGTTTAAAATATAGATTTCAAAACTGCTTTTTACTGCTCTTATTTCACATGGGTATGGGTCAAAAATAACCACAGTGCTTCATAGATCAAGTTTGGACAGCTGCCTGAATGTCTGCAGAGTCATTTTCATGTGATAGGGACCAGGTGAAGAGTGKTTCATCCTTGTGCAGATCTGAAAGCACCATTGCTGATATTCACTGCCTGAGTGGCATGCTCACTAKAAGAGAATAGTAATGACACTTGGAATCTAAGAACAACCAACTGCACAGAAATGAATATGCAAAAATTGGAAATTATTTATAATATTTCTTAAGTTGTGAAAAGAGCAAAGATTTTTTGGCATTTGAAATAATTTTTTCCCAAAGAAAACTMGCAGAAAACGAAACTTTCTGTAATCCTGATACTAAGGATTTGTTAAGGTTATAGAGATTTAATGGCAAATCCAGATGAAAGTATTCAAGTATGCACTTAAAGTAACAGGCTTGTGTCTGCAAAACACATCAATTTTTCTCATCTATCATTTTAAAAGCTCTGTCATTGAGTTCATAGTTTTTATTTTAATTTACCCAAATGCAATCACAGCAATATGAAGGGAAGCACTGCARTATTCGTCAGTAGTGGCTGATTATCAGCAAGCATAACCAGTTGCAGTGGTGTCTGCATTATGTTGCATAGAGCAACATTTTATACCTTAAGTATTTACTGCTTTTGTAAGAGGTGAAAATACATTCTGTCCTTGGATTGGTGACTCACACGTACAAATAATGGACAAAGCAGCTGAGCATTCASAAATGGTGGTGTAATACTGCATGAAAGAAATTTAAATGTTACATTGATTAATCTGATCCTTCTGCAGTGCTGCCTTCCCCAAGGGATCTCTTAGGAACTGCTTTATCATAACCTGGCTTCAAAGGCCAGCCAAGACTCTGTATGAGGAAGATGTGACATGTCAGGATTAAGCCTTGTCATGTTGGAGGTGAAAAGCAGTTCCAGGTTGAGCACCTCTCCAGTCTACTCTCTCTTCTACATTCTCATGACTTGTGCACAGAACTGAGGAGCAAGTTAAGAGGA
Organism: Alauda arvensis; assembly: GCA_902810485.1. Taxonomy (NCBI): domain Eukaryota; kingdom Metazoa; phylum Chordata; class Aves; order Passeriformes; family Alaudidae; genus Alauda; species Alauda arvensis. The sequence continues at coordinate 195,091 of CADDXX010000134.1, read as the reverse complement.
GCCTGCCTGAGGTGCCAGAGAGCCTCAGATACTTTGAAGATACAGAAATCAAAGGAATGATGAAAAATAGCTGAGTCAGTAGAAGAGCGTGCAAAAGCTRTGGGATCACCTTCMCAGTGATGGCACATCTGAYTATTTGAAGTCWWACATCTTGGGTGCCTYACTTCTCTGCAGCTCTCTGAGCTCYCAGCAACCTCCTCAAACCATAGGTTTGGTAKGAGGACCCACCACTGCAGGGGTGACCTGTTTCATGCTTGCACTGATGTGCCCCCTCTCCTCCTCTGTGATTCTGTGTCAGATGAAGCTGATCAGCTCRGCACCAGACCCACAGACTGCCTGTCCTGTAGTGTCTGGGTGCAGTGCAGGACTCACATTGTTTCTTTATGGGTCCCCTAAGGAGCAGGATGAAACAGTAACTTTGCCCAGTTACCCATATATGACTTAGCATGATMCACGTGTACTCTGAAGTTCCTACTTCATCATAGGATGCAGCTTCTTCAGCAAAGGATCTGGCAGGTCCAAAGCACATCGGACAACATGGGGCTGCAGAGTGCACCAGCCAACAAGATGCATTTAGGATGCCCACAAGTGTTTTGGCACTTGCTGCGTATATCTTAATTATACCAGGACTGGACAAGAATCTTGGCTCTGGTTTAAACATGCTCTCTGCCACCACTGAGAACTGGGCCAACATTTATAATGGGCAACATTCCTTTAAGCTTGAATTAGCAGGGCTTTATTGTTACTAAAAGGGGTAAAGATCTATATACTTATTTTACTTACATCCAGCAGCTGATACTGGGGGTGGTAAGAGCAACTCCTGGATGGGCCACACTAAGGAAGCAGGAAGAAACCTGTCCATTTGCTTGACTCCCACCTCAGCTCTCCTACCCCCCTGAATTAGGATTGAACTACATTTTGGCATCTGCCTCTGTGCTCCTAGTACCCACTCTGCTAATGAGCCCCTCCCAGGACTTTTCCTAGGAAACAGAAAAGTCAAAGAACAGAGCTGAGTATTTCTGCTACTCACAATAACAAGATCTTAGAAGCTGATTTTACTGAGGTATTTGTCCTGTTGTTCAAAGAAGGCCTCATCCAGACAGTTACTAATTGTTCATTAAATATCAATATCCTAGTTCTTACCTGACCTGCTAGGTAAATCTATTTAATAAACAACAGATATTGCTTGGCATTTTTCAAGACTGCAGTCTCAAATATTCCTGCTGCAGTCTGTTAAATTTTAGATGACTGAGAGTTTTGACTTCTTTCCCATGCGAACAAGGGGAAAGTAAAGAGCAAATGTGAACCTTGTATTCTGGAATTATACAAGGTATTGGAAGGGCCTCCGAAGAGTGTAAAACTTCCTTGACTTTCCACTTTGAAGTAGAAAAGCTTCACTAATTCACAAATTATGATGTTCTTTAATCTAACTTGAATCAGACTTAGAAAATACATGGCTTTTCATCTGAGGCATAATGAAATTTGTAAATGTGCTTCATATTGGCATAAAATCACTTAAAATGTTGAAGTAGGAACAAGTTTGGTTTGGAATAGTAGGACACTATTTATTCCACAAAACCATAAAACCTATCTCTGTGAGAAAGGTGACAGAAGAAAGGAAGTATACCTGAGCTCTGTCTTTCCTATATTTGTCAACTCAGAAGATTCATATGAAGGGAAGGCTTGGCCTTGAGTTGTAAGAATGCTGAGTGCAGTAAATTCACACCACCTCATGGGAATGAGATCAATTCACTTCATTTAAGGAAAGTATCTGAGATCACACTGGCATGAAATAAAAATATCTTAATCAAAGCTACATGAGGAGAGGAAGAAAGATAGAAAAGAAATAGAAGGTGACAAGCTGAATGGGGAAGAGAAGATGAGAATCTACAGCCAAGAAATGAACCCAAAACAACAAAAGCTAAAAAAGAAAACTTAAAAAAAATCTTCAAGATGCTTSTATTTTTGTGGTTAAATACACATCCTGCTTCAGATTGGAATATGTACTCTTATAGTTCTCATTGCTACTTGTCAGGTACATAAAAAAATGCAGTGCCTATGTTCACCCTAATGACCTAGAATCAATTCTACAGCTATCACTCTTTCAGTCACCCCTGCAGAATCCTCTGGCTTCTCACTTGCTCACACAAAGGCCATGGCAGAAGCCAAAACTGTGAGATGTCCATGGCAAATTTACCATTACATCCACATTTCAGAGACTTCTGCCAAAGCCAACCTGCCTTTGTTTCACAGGAATGAAGGAGCTGCCCTCTGCTAGATGGTGGTAGCTGGGGAGGAGGCTTTCTGTCCTAACTCAGAAATACAAGCTATTTCCTCTCTCACTCAGTGCACTTGAGCTCCTTAATCACAGTGTCTGCATGTGTGTCCCTCTCTCCTGCTGCAGACAGCTGGTCCGAGTGGTCCGAGTGGTCTGACTGCGACTCGTCTGGCTCCCAGACCCGCGCCCGACAGTGCATCCTTCTGTTTCCTGTGGGCAGCCAGTGCACAGGCAACACCACAGAGAGCAGAGCCTGTGCTGCAGACTCCAACTTTATACCAGGTGAGATCAGCCAGCTCCTYGAAGTGTTAGTGAAATGTCTCAAGGTTTCGGGACTGAGGCAGRGCACTGTTCCAGACTGCACCGTGCAGATCCATGAGCTGAAGCACTACTTGCCTTTAGTCAGCACAAGGATGCTGGTCTGCTGTGTGGAGACAATGTTGTTAGACCTGGTGTCCACAAAAATACCTGTCCCATGGCATCCAGTRCTGTGGAGCTGTCCCTACTGTCACTGCCTGGGACTTGGGTTAGTCACTGTCACAGCATTCTGCATGTCTCTCCCATTCTATTTGGTAGCAGGGGATGAGCACACACAGCAAACAGAAATAGTTTGCTTCYTATTTTAAGTGTTTTTGAGACTAGGATTATTAAAGAAACCTTGCTGTAGGTTTTGTGGTTTGCATGTACAAAATGAGTGCTGTAGTTGTCAATCTGGAAATCATTTCAGCGAGTCCCTTACATTAATAACTGCATAGAAAGGTAAACACCATTAGCTTTGCCTCCTGTCCTTATCTCCCATGACTGCTAAGTACATGATAGATAATCACATTATGTGTTATTCTATAGTATTAGTTAAAACTCATGACTGTGCTTTTGTTTTTAAATCACAGGAGTCATTTAAATCCACACAACAGTATGGGTGGTCGCAGTGCCCTGCTGTTAACAGTCAACGTTCTCCCTGTGTGCATTAAAAAAAGCTAGGGGTCTTTTCACAGACAGAAAAATATATCTTTTGAAATGTAGCTGTGTTTATTCAATGCAGCAACCTTTTCTTTGTGTGACTATGAAGTAAACTATAGTAGAATGTAACAAAGACATCAGCAAAGTTAAACTCTGTTTTTATGGATGGTGCATAATGCTTTAACTTCSAAACAGTATTTTCCTCTCAAACCAATGTAAAAAATGTCAGTATGAAAGCAAAACCTCCCACATTGTGTTTTCSCTTTTCTAAGGCTTTTGAAGCTCTATTGATACTCACATTCTGTGACTCTGCAGCTTAATTCAAAAATGCCTTTGGAAGGTAGGCATTTTCAGAATTTGAAACAAGCCACCATATCTCTTGCCCTTCTGGTTGGTTTGGTGCTCCTCCTCACATTACCAATAACACAGCAGATAAGTTTATACCCATTACTCCCACCTTAGGGAATCAAGCTTGCTTTCTTTGGTTCACTTGGCACATTTTTACTCATCCAGGTCCTCTAACTTAGAGGTTTCCTCCCCGGCTCTTGGCAGAAAAGACTAATCCCTGCAGAAGTGGCAACCTTCCTCTGTTGTAAGAACTGGGCACATAGTACTAGCCCATTTCTGTATCTTTTCCCTCACTTCATTTGTTGCTTGGAAAGACATTATCAAAGAACTTGAAATTCTGCTTTTTTGAAATCCAGGTAAATTGTGTCAGCTACCCCACTTGTATACAGGTGATCCTTGACCCTTTCAGAGAGGTTCAAGAGACTGATTTGTAAGACAGAACTTCCCTTCATGGAAACCATAGTCTGGAAGTAAGGAGTGGACAAGCTCGATTGCCAACAGGTTTTATTCTGTATTTTCAAAATAAAAATGGTAAGGGTACAGGCTGGAATTACATTTTATTAGTTTACAACTGAGACCTATGAAATTGCCAGTCGTCTTTTTTGAAGATGTATCAATTCCCAGTTTTCACATTAGTGCTGGATGTGACTTCTAGAAGTAATGAGCACATTTGAACWCAAGGTAATTAAACTGTAGTTAATTTTACTTCAGCAAATCTACTCTTTCTCCACAAGCCTAAACTCCACAAAGAATGTTTCTATGTACATTTCATCCTTTTCGTTCCAGAGATGTTTTGAGGCAAGAATTAAAAATAAGTTGCTGCTTTTGCTTGGAAAGCTAAGGAACTTGAAGATATCATGGGTCCTTTCTATTAATTCTACCACATAGTCAAARTATTTTTTACCTTGAATTTGAAGTGGATGTAATAGAATGAGTTTTTAAATCCTTACTGTGTTAATCTAACTAGAAGTTCTCTGCAGTATTTTTTCTCCTTGGCCTAAGTGGTTTATTTATTTTTCTAGAAATATCTGTGGCACGGTCCAGCAGCATAGAGGAGAAACGATGTGGAGGTAAGCTTGTCAGCTCGAGATGTCCGTTAAATGCTGAAATATTGATTCCCCATTGTTTGCTTTTGTTTCACCTTTTGCACTCCCTTTAGTATTATTCCGCCTTCTAAGTGCTGCATTCTCATTATTTACACTTGTACAGAAAAAGTAGTTACTTGTACCGGAAAATGTAGTTCCTACAGGATTTCTCATTAAATATCCATCTGTCATTGGTGACCTTTAAGAGTAGAACATGCATTATTAGATGTTTGTATTTTCKTCTTTGTCAGTGTGGGCAGTCATCCTTGTACTCAAAAATAAATACCTATAATAATCTAGTTATCAGAAGGTCAAAATTTGTAAATTTTGTTGCTCCGCCTKTTTCCAGATAATAAGTCCACAAACCTCTTTTAGACTCCAAATAAACAGCAGAAAACCAGCCTGCTAACAAATTTAATAGCCCAGACACTATCTGGGACTCATTTTCAGCTTCATTGCCAGAGACAAAACTAAAAAGTAAATAAAAGGTTCCATTCGGGAACAGTAATGATGCTAGAAAAATATATCTTGAAACGAAAAACTTTTAAAACTACTAAACAATAACAAGAAGAAGAAGGAAAATGAACTTTTTTTTTTTCTTCTGTGCTGAGCTATCACGYTTAGTCTGTGTCGTCATGGTAATACCTCTGGCCAGTTCTAGTGTTCTTCCAKGCACAGATAAGCTGCATTTTTAACCTAATAAAGGACAGTGAAAACACAGAGGTTATGCAAGGGTACTTGTGCATTTGGTAACTTGTTATGGGAGCCAAGATAATGTCATTTGATTTTTTTGCTAATTAGCAGTGGTACTCTGAGAACATTTTGCCAAGTTCTACAACACTGGGAAACCCTAATGAAGGTGTGGACTTTCAGTGACAGATCGATACACTGACACAGTCATCTGAGTCACGTAAATATTAGTTTGTGTTACTAAGTACTCAGTAGGCCTGTAAATGTCCTGCCTTAACCTTAAGTTTTACAAAAAACGATACCCATGTACTGGCCCATTTTTCTGTATTGCAGTGAAAAAGATCTAAGACATGTTTTTAAGACTCAAGTGCATCAGTTTAAAATCCTTCATTTGTATATTTAGGCAACAAGAAACAAATTTTCCGTCATGCTAATATGAAATTTCCAACATGAGCTTCTCAGTGATACTTCTTCRCTAAAGTAAATCAAAACACACAGCTCCAGTTCGAAATAACAATGGAAAGCAGTGCAATTTATTTATTTTGAGCTGATCCTACTGGTGCCATATCTGATCTGGTATTTCTGTTCAGTAACATCAGGGGATGATTGTGCTTTAGGTTTCCTCCTACAGTTTCATGCAGCAATGGGCTTCCTCTGTTTTAATCCTTGCATAGGTGGAGAGGGTTTCCCATGGTCTGATGCCACTGTACCTTTGAAGAGCAGAACAGATAGGAGTGTGCTGGGCTCTCAGTTGTTGCCTTTGCACTCTTCAGCTGCCATGCTTAAAGGTGTACTGAGATTCAAGGATTCCACCTCTCATCCCTTTCCATTTCCCCCTAGAATGCTACCATTTCTTCCTCATTCCCCCTTAAACAAATAAAAAATTCCAAGAGCTGGAGAAGGGAACAAACTGACCAAGATACAAAAAGAATGGCAACCAGCAAGAATCAAAGCAGGGATGGAAAAATGTTTGCTGCTGCTTCTGGGACATGCATTCAATAAAAGGGAAATGGAAAACATTTATGGAAAGYGGGAACAGGCTTCAAAGATATCAGGATTTTGTCAGTTCTGCCATGAGTCACTATGTGTAAGAGTGAGAACTGTAACAGCAGCAGACGAAGTGATACTGTAGTTCACTGAAAGAAAAAAAAACTATTTATGTACACTGTATACATAATTTATATTTAACAAGGCTGTGTTATATAGTCTGAAAAAAAAGCAAAACAACCTGATGAACTATTCAAACATMCAGAATGCAATTAATTTTTCTTTTATTTGTGTTCTAAACTTGTTTAAGCATCTTTCAATGATCTCTACTTACAGAGATGTATGGGTATCTAAGATTCTTATAATGGTCCCTTCAGGGAGGTAAAATGAATTTACTACTGAAGGGATAAACCATTGCAATTGAGATGTTTCAGGGAAACACACAAATATTCCCTCATTCTTATTTGAATCAAACAGTTGTCTGCATTTTTCCCTGAGCYGAAGCTTTTACTGCTACTGCCTTTAAATTAAGATTGCCTTCTTCTCTCCGCTSTGCAGAGTTCAACATGTTCCACATGATCGCCGTGGGACTCAGTAGCTCGATCCTGGGTTGCCTTCTCACGCTGCTCGTTTACACGTACTGCCAGCGGTACCAGCAGCAGTCCCACGACGCCACTGTCATCCACCCGGTGTCACCCGCCCCGCTCAACACCAGCATCACCAACCACATCAACAAACTGGACAAGTACGACTCTGTAGAAGCCATCAAGGTGAGCAGAGGGCTGGGAGCTRCTCTGTACATCTAGACAGCATGTCTCTCCCATTCCAAAAGAATTCTCCTTGMTACTTCTCCGCAGTGGCAATTTGAGCTCAAATTATGCTGATTCTTAATGACAAAAGTAGATTTCACTTGAGGTATTGTAATTGCAAATCCTTTCACTTGTCAATCCCTGTTAGGCTGGAAGTTGGATTCTGCCTGTGTGTATAATTTATACAGCAGGTTTTCCTGGAGAAAAGCAAATCACTAAAGTTGTTTTGTGGGATTTTTTTCCTAATTGTGTTCCCTAGTGGCTTGTTCAAGAAGTAAATAGGKCCATTCACCATGGCATCTACTGAAGAAAATCCTTTGGCCCTGATGATCCAGTGTCAAGGGCACTGTACATCTTCCTGCACTACGTCTCTATGTGGAAGATGTATCTGGTGAATATATTCTGGGTCAGACTCTCAGCTGGAGTTTATAGCCAAACTACTCTGTGAAAAAGCAGTACCAATGTACTGAGAGTCTATAATAATATCCATACTATTTCATCATGATKCCCAAATGACTGTTTTCTTTTTGTGACCTTTTAAAATAACTCTGCTTTTTGRATCCACTGAATTAAGGAAGGATGTGCATTCTGAAAATACCTAGTTCAGTATCTTCGGATTACAGAGTTTATTCATGCAGCTGCAAAGCTTTTTWGTAAATGAGGATTTTTCTTAAATCCTACCTGGATAATCCAGTTCTTAAATTATGCATTTTTCTTTCTAATTAAAGACATTTTARTGAAAACCATTAAAAACAGGCAAGAAAAGTCTGAATCTTCTAGTCAGCAGTGGAATATGGACCTAATTTAAAGCTTTTTCAAATTCCMCATCATCTCTCTAGATAGACAWAGAAACAAAAAAACAAAACCCAGTGCTTTGAAAATTCATATTCTAAATATCCATATTACTTTTTTTAAAAATAGGATTTATGCTCTCAAAGCCTTCAGATATTTCTGCCACTTGAAAATCRGGGAATTAAGACAGGAATTAAGGAATAAAGAGAAAATAATACTTATTCAGTAAGAAGACAGTGACTCCTAATAGGAAAGACTTCATATATATGATTAAGACATATTCATAGAATCATAAAATTAGTTTTGTAATATTGGGGGGGAAATGGCTTTATTAAGCGGAATTGCTTTCTGTAGGAATRTTATTACGTAAGAAGATACTTGCAAATGCAATTTTCTGTAAATGTACAGGTATTTTCTCAAGGCATTTTTGACTGGCTTACTATACACAGATATTTGCCACAAAAACTGCCTTGGTGAAAGCGCACTTAGTTACTTTTCCCATGTCCTTTTCATTTTCTGATTTCTTTTTTTTGTTTTTTTTTTCTTCCCAGGCATTTAACAAAAACAACCTGATTCTAGAGGAAAGAAACAAATACTTCAATCCACATCTTACCGCAAAGACTTATTCTAATACCTATTTTACAGATTTCAATAATTATGATGAGTACTAATGGGCTTGTGTATTTTCTGGCCTCCTGTAACTCCCCAGTCCCCAAGGCCTGTGCTACTCAAGTGCTCATGTGATTGAGGCTTCAGAGATGAAGTTCAGAGACATTTCAAGCACGATCCAAGCCATCAATGTCCCATTGATGCCAGAAGCCCAAACCGCCTGTTTGTGACATGATATTTTCTTTGCGGAATGCAAGGTTGGCCTTCAGTGTCAGGGGCAGCTGTAGCCCCTCAGTGTTGCTGGACCACTCATGAGGATTGCATTGCTTCGCTCAGTTTCATAAACTTCCACTCATACTTCTATAACAAGTGACTAAGTCATTCCAGARTTTTGAAAAGAAATAATAATGTTACCCCTTAAACCTGTGCCAGGAGTACAAATCTAATTTTCTTTTTAGGCGTTGTCTTTTATTTCCTTGGGGTTTAAAAAAGGGAGCTTTGCTGTTAGCCCTCTCTTGCAGTCTCCTGAAGCTCACACTGCCAAAAAGAGCTCACAAGGTGCTGGGGATGACAAGAAGAAATGTGGTGGTTTAGTGATCCTCTGCAGCAGCTCTGGGCTCTGTAGGTTGATCTTCCTGGGCTGTAAATCACTCTGACTGCAGTTCAGCTGCTCAGAGTGTAGAGAAGTACTAAGGCTGTACCGAGGGAGACAATCTYGTAATTAACCAGGACACTTCCAGGGTCAGTGGTTTCCAGGTGCAAGCCAAGCCCAGTCATATAAAGCCTTCACCTTGCTCAGTTTAATTTTTGCAAGGGTGTGCAAGGGCATGTCCTGCAGGGACACTGGGGGAGGAGGGCAGATGGGAGGAGCACACTGGGAGGTTTTACTCTGTGTCTTTAATAAGCCAGCCTTGCTGCAGCACGCGGGTTTGTTGTGGCGTTCCGCAGGCTTCCTCTCCCTGCTGCGTGCCCGTGGGACACACCTGTCTCTGGTGGCTGTGGCACTCGCCACCAGGCTGGCCACAGAACAGTGCAGCTGCACCATGTATTGTGTGCTGGCTCTGGCTCTTGGGGGCATGTAGGCATAATCATAGGTCTGCTRTTTTCTTTCCAGCTTTTGCTTTATGTGCATGTGTCCGACAAACAAAGCTGGCTCAGAGAATATAGATACATTTGCAAAGGGCTGTCTCATCTTGCTGCCATGTCTGACCTGCAGCAGCCAGCCCCTAGAGGAACATTCTTATGGTGTTTCAAGTGATGATCTTGTTGGACTTCATTGATGTAAATATTTAAGATACTATTTGAGTTTTAAGTTATCAGTTTTAATTCCTTTTGTAGTGGTAGATCAGGAAACAMAAAGTTTTATACCATTTTTCTTTGTTCTGTTTTCACCCACATTCATGACATTTTTATTTTTGTATCTGAAATTCCATATGTATAACTAAAAAGAAAATTGCAGGGATTTGAGTCAGATTTTACAGAGTATATAGTGGCAAGGAAGCATTTGCTATTCTCAGAAGCTTGTGAGAAGAAATTAAAAGTGAATATTAAGGATTAAAGAACTAGGCTTTTATTTTCTTGCTAGAAGCAAAGACTAGAGACATTTCAAGCACTATAATACTAGGGATGTATGCAAGGAGAAGCAGAGTGGAAACATTYCCATTCTGTTTAGAGCCCTTGCTAATTAGGTTATGGTATGATAGACAAATAGAGAAAAACATGTACAGATTATAATGATTCACAACTATGTACGAAAAAAAAAATCAAAAAGTACCAATTAACACTTCCATGGCAATGGTAAATACTGTATCTACTCATGGCAGTGAGCTACATTTTTGAATGGGGATGGATCTGAATGTAGCACTATGCTTCCAATCTTTTCTGCAGAAAAATGAAAAAATTCAAAGTGGTCTTTAAAACGCTATGCAGTCAAATGAACACACRTTTACTATCTATGAAAGTAATTAAGATCAGCTGCCTATTTTTTTCCACCTGAATAGTTCTCCCTGTTACTAACTCAGTCAAATGAAAGCASCTCACCTTCACACCAGCTCATCTCCAGAAAGTATAATAATGCTGGTCTCTATAATTTGTGATTTYTCACTGTACATTAGACTTGGTTTTCCAGGAATAAATTAGCTGAATGCCCTGGGTAAGATAACATTTTCTTTGTAAGAAATAAAGAGGAGAAAAGCTCCCCAAATCATAACCAGTATGGTATTTGAGTTACTGTGTTCATGCCAAAAGATRAATTTTATATTTAAATAAGATAAAATKAAASCTATATYGTTGCTACTGCCAAGAAAAAGCAGCACAWGTACATACACAMGTATGAGAAACCTTGTTCCTTTCTGCCCCTGTACTAAGAGCACATTAGTCCAACTTCTGGATTTTATATTTAGACTATTAGTTTTGAGACCAATATATTTAAAATATTTGAACTATGTACTTTTATTTTACCTTTTTTAAATTAAAATTACTGAAATTACCTTTTTTTTCCCTAACTCTTCAGTAGTTTGAGGCGCGTCTATCTTTATAGTGATCTATTTTTCATTCTTTTCATGGATAAATACATATGTTAGATATATGTTATATATGTGATAATAATACCCTAGGTTAAGTCTGCATGATCATAGGTAGAAGTCCATTTAGCAGATGTTCAGTCTGCTCAYGCTTCCCTCTCCTAAAGGAGTGTTTCAGGTGTTCCAGATCTTTGAGCAGCTTCCATGCCAACATGTCAGGAAAGTGATTCTTTTAATTCTTTTTCTTTGTCATTTAGCTTCCTAAATTTAATTGTTCTATATCACAGGTAGAAAAATATCCAAAACTCTATCTGAAGCAGCAGGGTAATCATCGAAGTTCCACAGCACTTAAATGAGAAAAACTTGTCAAGCTAGGTTGTGAGACAACAGGGTTTAAAGGCTTTCGATATTTGTCCCTTAGGTAATTTTAAAGGACCACAGATGCRCTGCCTGCATCGGTATTTTCATCTTCTGAATTCTATGTAGCTGCCCAGGTACTTTAGTTCAGCTTTTTGTAGTACATGGAGCAAAATGCAGTCTCTAGTAATTTTCAACTTACTTTATTTAGATTTTTTTCTAAAATAGGTTAAAAAGCTGAAAAAGCAGATTTCATAGAATTATTTAGGTTGGAAGATGTCTAAGATCAAGTACAACAATTAAGATAGCACTGCCAAGTCCCCTATTAAGCAATGTCCCTTTCTTCTTGAAAGCTCTGAAATTCTCTCTAGGATAAAATTTGGTTATGAAAACATTGTTCTATACTTTGAAAGGGAAAATCAAGTCCCTTGCTAATCAAATGCCATGCTTAAATATCCTTAATCCTTTCACTTGGATAAAGTGATCTGTTTTGGATAAATAGTTGTATTACTCTGATGCCATTAGTTAATATTACTAATCATGTTTACACTGATTGCACAAATTTTAAAATGCTTCTGTTTTGAATGCAGTTTGGCAGATAAATGGAAATTCTCTCAATAAAGCTGTTTCCATGTGGCGTTGCTGCGTGGAGGGAGGAGGAAACAAGGCTGCCAGTCACATCCTGCACAGTTTATAGACTCATTGGCCAACTCAAAGTACTGCTATGCCAGAGTACACTTTTTGTGCTTATTTTTTTATGTTTGGATCATAGCGTATGTTCCTTGGTTGCTTAGAAAACGGACTCCTGTGCTTGCAGATATATCTTAGACATTGATTTGGGTCTGATGATCTTTATGGCCTTTTAAGTTACTCTATGTAGAAGTTTTCYAGTCATTTGCAGTCACCTGATGTTGAAGCAGTGTGGTTTGGCTAAAACTAATCAAGAGTTTTTTTACTAGGATTAGGAATTTCATAAAAGAGTGGAAGAAAGAATGGGGCTTAAATGGCTTTGCTTTCCAGGCTATTAAGCAGTACTGATTAAAGTCTCACATGGATGTAGKATACTGTGCATTTAGTTAGCTCTACCAGAGATCCACACCAGACTCTGGGAAAATACCATGCCAACAAACAAATCAAGAGCTACTGAAGCACTTATGTTAGTGAAGAAATTTCTCAGACCATATGGCTGTTCAAACCAGAAAAGAATGTAAGAGGTCCCAGATGTAAGCAAATTGTTAATAGGATTAAATGATTCAGTATTTTTTTTTTCCTCATAATTATAGAATGAATGCATTCACTTCTTTCAATGTGGGACCAGTTTTAATGAAATCAGCGCAACATGAGCACATTCCTAATGTTGATTGTACACATAATGGCTTTGCTGTATGAGATCAATTCTGTAAACAGTTTGGTCCAAGCTTATCTTGCTCTGCTTGAGGCGTCTGGCCAATTTCAATTGTAGCTGCCACCAGCATCATCTATGTCTCGCCTAGGAGAACATACTTAGATGGGCAGAGTTATATTCTGATGAGGGCTTGTGTCTCTCCACCAACACTGCAGTGAGCCTAGAGAGATATACTTCTAATTTTCAGTGTCATTTCCATGCCTAGGTTGGCATAAGCTAGGCTTTTGAGTATAATTTTCCTCATCACATACATAACCACACCGAGATCAATGGTATAGATGTAAGAAGTTACTTATTTTTATGTGTTTACAGAATTGAGCCCAAAAATGTATTGCTTCTGCACAAATCCATGCACAGTACAAAATGACTTCAATAGTAAAAAACCAGATTCATTTAAAATTGTTCACAAGCGAATCTGCATCTTGATATCAGGGAATAATATGTGTTCATTGTGTGGGGTATTTGAATTCATTCCTTTCTTTGCTAAATAAATGAATGATAAAAAAAGATGCTGCTTGACTTCATTTAAAAGCCATTCTTCCAAATAAAGAAGGATTGTGGGATTTGTGGACATTTTCCCTTTTTTCTGTCTACTCTCCTCCACAAAAATCAACCTGTGTGTGGCTGAAATAGCCTTTAGCTAGACTGTTCTGTGTCACTAAATTAATGCTTTGCGTTGTGTTGCCATGCGACGACATTCTCTAACTGGGATGGTACAAAGAGGGAAAAATGCAAWCCTGGGAGGTTTGGCAACAATTTCAGCCCCAGTAGAAGCAAGGGTAAGAAGAAGTGAAAACAAAAATGTAGAARAATGTGACTGGAGGCTTGGCAAACTTGTCAATAAACTCAAAGGAACGCAGAGGCTTTTTGGGAACTGCCAAGGGTGAGGCTATCCAGACTCTAAGCTCCTAGATAATCAAGCCAACTAGTAGTTCAAGAAAAAGCAGTCTGATTGCAATGGGTATTTCTGCAAAGTTGTGATTGTTTCTCAGAATGGAGCAAGAAATTTACTGGTGACACAGTCAGCATCAGGTTGACCAAAGAGGGTGGAAATGCTCTCACGAGCAGGGAGTGCCACCATACAGGTGGCATTGTGACAACACCAAATACCCTTCTTGGCAGGAAGGATAAGGCARGAGAGCAAGTCTGTAGAGCTGGTGCTGAACTTGTCAATTTTGGACTAGCTCCAGGCTAGTCTCARAGGCTGAACATCCACAGCCAGCCACCCTTTAGWTTCCCCCAAATAGTTGCCGCCTTTAAGTTTCCCCCATTTTTCCAGAAAAAAAAAATGCACCATAGAGATGGCATGCTCAAAGACTACTTCATGGTGTAAGTTAAAGCACACTGAGAGGTGTACTGGGAACTGATAAACCTTGTTGRCTTTTTGGATCTACGTTGGATACTCTCTCACTACTTTTCCCCTTACCTTTTCTGCTTGTGGGAAATTGCTCACAGCTTCTACCTTGCTGAGTATTTATCAATTTGAAGGAGAGATTTTATGCCAGTAGTGAAGTCTGCTAAAAATTTTTACTGTACAACTGACATCAAGGGCTGTGTGAAAACTGCTACAGTGATACCAAGTCTGTCTGTGTGTAATTGGTTTTAAACAGAAGGTACTGTAGCAATTCCTCAACTGAAATGATATCTGAGCAGAGATGGAACTTTTCAGAAGAAGATTCTGTGTACTTTTCAGCATTCTCATAATCCAGTCCTAGAGGCTGAGAATGCAGAAGGAAGGTGTTATTTCCACCTGGGTTTTGTTATTTTTTTCCCAAGTATCATCCACAAACMTCATCCAACAGTAGATTTGGATTTGGAAAAATCATGGAAGGTAATTAACAATAACAAAGTTGTTTTRTTCACCACAATATAAGAAAGATGTTAAACTACTAGAGAGCATCCAAAGGAGGGCAACAAAGATGGTGAAGGGCCTTGAGGGGAAGCTGAATGAGGGGTGGCTGAGGGTACTTCATTTGTTCAGCCTGGAGAGGAGGAGGCTGAGGGGAGACCTCACTGCAATTACAACTTCCTCATGAGGGAAGAGGAGGGGCAGACACCGATCTCTGCTCTGTGGTGGCCAGGGACRGGATCCAAGGAACTGGTCTGATGTTGTGTAATGGGAGGTGTAGGCTGGATATCAGGAAAAGGTTCTTCACCCAGAGGTTGAGCACTGGAGCACRTTCCCCAGGGAAGTGGTCACAGCCCCAAGACTGACAGAGTTGAAGAAGCTTTTGGACAACACTCTCAGGGASATGATGTGACTCCTGGGGTATCCTGCACAGGKCCAGGATTTGGACTTYGATTATCCTTATGAATCCCTTCCACCTTAATACATTCTGTGTTTCTGTGTGATTCTCTAATATATTCCAAGATTCAGAGACTGGATTTCCTAATCCACTAAACCCAAGATTTTGAATGAATTTTCACTTTTGTTAGCTACAGCAGTAGACATTGGCTGAAAGTGAAAGAAATGTGAAATTTCAAATAGATGGGAAATTTAAAGTCCCAACTTTTAAATAAAACTTTGATATGACAGGAAAGCTGCAGAAGAAATTGCATTTATATCCTTGTGCTTAAAAGTGCTTTCTTATGTCATGGGCCTATGAAATAACCTGTGCAGTGGAAAAACTGTTTATAATAGTGATGCATCCAAGATAAAATAATTGATAYAGAACTTGGAGATTTTTAGCAATAGTAAACATTTTGGTTTGGYATTATGACAATGCTATTGTTTATTGCAATAATGGGAGTAAATGATCCCTACACATATCTTTATAGGGAATCATTTTTCCTGTCCATTAACTTCTTCAGAAACAGCTTTGTTAGCAAAACTTTTCTTGAGCTGCCAAAGATACTCACATTTAAGAAGAAACGTTGTGGTGGCTCAAGCACAGAAACACAGGTGCAGAGATCTAAGCCAGTAAAAACTCTTTCCAGTGGTGTTGAGCTCAGTTTGGATTTACACCTATTCAGACAGCTTATCAAATTTTTCCCGGCTTGTCAGATTTATCAGCCTGTCCATTGACTTATTTACTTTCTCCACAGGTAATGGAACATAATCCTTTACTGATCATCTGGGACACAAAGAAGGAGCTCAAATGATGGGTGGTGKCTGTTTTTCCATCTTGCATCCCATCACATATTATCCTCTCCAGTGGGTTTGGTTTTTTTTTCTTTTTTTCATATTTTAAATAATTTAATTTGATGAATTATTTTTTATCAAGTTGGATTCTAAGTTGGGGAGGGTGGGGAATAGTATATCACTTTTCTGGCATTCATTACTCARATTTTTATTATTTGACTTCCTTTTTTTCTTTTTCCTTGATTTAGTGTCTTTTTTTCAAACTTTGGCAATAAGGTTTTGCTGCCTCATTCAGGTATTTAATGTCAGCATGACCTGAATTTTGTCTTTTTGTGCTCATCTAACACTTTTTTCCAAATCAGAATACTTAAAATGTGTACTTGAAACTTAGTCACACATCTGTGGTCTTCTAAGCCATACTTGTTGTTTTCCTGGTTTTTGTACTAGTGGAAGCAGCCCCAGCCTGGAAGGGAATACCAAGTTCTGCCATGATAAATTTGGAGTTTGTTCAGAAGAAATGAAAATCAACTTCTTTACTGTTTTATATTCCCTTTGAAGCTTCCTTCCTGATAAAATTCAGGTGCCATAGTGTACAAGTATATTTCTCTCCCAGTGCTCTTCAAGTCCATGCTCACAGTAAATGCCATGTTTCTGTGATTTCTTTATCCCATGAAATGTTGAAATGTGTCTCGCACTAAAACAGACATAAAACTTGCCATCAACCCATACCACAGAGATGGGTAGAAATGTTTTCAAATCTCATTATTTGGCTCCAAATATGGATTTCCTAGAAATATTCATAACTTCTCAAGAACATCCCTAGCCATTTTTTTTGAATCCTTGTCCATTACTTGTCCATGCCCATAAGAAGCCCACCTTTGCCTATGATTTTCCATGAAATCTGAGTTAGGATTTCTCCTAAGGTACAGATTAGAGTGGAAGATGCTTTCTAGTACTAAAAATGTTGCTCTTAACATACACCTGTGCTGCAGAAGTGTACAGCGTGGAAGAGGGAATTCTACTATTCCTATCATTGGCACTTATGTAAAAAATGAAACCAAAGGAAAGTTAGCAGGTTGGCTTGCTGGAAGTGGTTTTGGAAGATAAGTTTCTTACTGAGATTACAGCAATTAACATACTGTAATTAAAAGATGTCATGCAAGRTAACACCAGAAGTATCTTCAAGCCTCTTTCCTGGGAGTAAATGGGTTCATCTACATCTGTACTTCTGATTTTCCTTATCTGGATATGATCATTTTAAAGGATAGCCTCTCTCCTTGTTATGGAATCAAATATTTTTTCACTTTTTATTTTTTCTCACAGGAACTGAAACTGCCCAAGTCAGAATGGGATTACTTTTTGCATAGAAATCCTCCTCTCCACCATAACTGAAAAGCCCACCCACCTGTTACCCTGTGTGCTGCATCACTAAGGTTTTGCAGTCCTCCAACCCCTATTCCAGTGCAAGTTTCCAGACAATTTTGTAGTTGCCTCCATCCTGTTTCTAGTCAAAAGCTGGTTTCTGGTTATGAATTTTAAATCTGATACCTGTGTACTCTCTGGTCATCTGTGACTGGGTTGCCTCAGACTCCGCCTGACAAGACATCTCAATAAAAATGTGATTACAGAAGGCTCATGTGTGCACTTAGAGACAGACATTATTAGAACATTAATAGAAAGGTGGTAGTTTTTCAGATTAAGGTAAAAGTTTTTCTGATAAAAACACACTAGGTAAGTGAGCACATGTTAACAATCATTAGTAACAGGCAAATCTGTGAATCAGATCTTGAACTCTTACCCAACCTTTATGATTAAAATTCATAGGAGAGCTTGATAAAATAAAGCCAAAAACCCCTAAATCTTCAGTAAATACATAGAAATTTCAGGAAAGGAAAGTTTGCCCACCATATCTCTTTAGTACAAGCACTTAATCTAGARTTCAATATCTACTAAAAATTTGCACTCCCTTTTTAAATGCTCACAAAAATAGCTGAGCAATCAAAAAGCATCCTAATRTTCAGAGGAGCTGCACTCCTGTCCTATYGCAAGAACTCTGTGATGACATCAGCCAGTTATCAACCTGGAACATTTATAAATTATAACATTTAAACGTTAGATGCCTGTTTTAGCCAACACCAGGAGCCTTCCTCAAAGCTTTCCTGGAAAAGCAGAAGGGCTTGTGCTGCTGAGCAGGTCAGGATTTGATTTGTTTCGCATGCACATTTTCTAACACCAATAACAGGTGGGATTCGAAGCTGTTTTTTAATATAACTCATGTGCGTGTGTCTGTGGATGAAGAGTCCCTGCTGAAAAGACAAACTGCTGTACAACTTCCCTATGGCTTTCTATCTGCTGTTTGTATCCTGTTTTTGAACAAAACATATGTATTCTYGTGCTTCTGGGGTCACATGCTCTTTCTCCTATGCACACATGCACAAGCACATACATACCTATCACGACAAACAGAGGCTGGGACAAGGACGGCTGAAGTCACTGTCAAATCACAGTTTTAGTTTTTTCAGTATATAAGGATATTTTCTTTCCTTTTCCCCGTGACCATGTTTCTTACTGATGCTTGAGAGCTCACACACCAAGCGAGACCTGGTATAYAAACACAAAACAGCAAATCAGGTTTCTGTGTGGGAGTCCTTAATGTGAGTTACCTCAATATTTGAACAGTAGTTGCTGTCAGTCTTTGTCTAAAATAATGTATTATTATCTCCAAAGATAAGCATCTAGAGTGTTACTCAGAGAGTCAATAAAAATTCAGTTGAATATCCTCTTGATTTCCTCATTAAGGAAAGCAATATCAGGGTAGCAGGAGCCAAATAGTGACCATTAGCAGGGGTACCACTGCCTTGCTAGCAAACTGGTCTGGCATTCCTGCTCCAAAGCATTGTTCTATGAAGCTTCAATGAGGCTCAAAAGGGATGCTAATAAAAACTAAAGCACGATGTACACAACTTAAAGTATGCCCACTCACTTAGGATTCTTTTCCTAAGAACCTCAAGTCTCTGCCAGGCATGGAATCTAAGTTAAAGTAGTGTTTCATGAGGAAAAAACCCATGCTGACCAGCAATAACAAGGCACCTCTAGGCCAGGAGCCTTACAAGTTTATGTCTAATGAAATGGGCCCAGTGYAGTGAACTCAGAGCTATCATTAAAAGGTGGGCAATCACCAGCAGTGAGGCATCACAGTTTCCCTCTAATAGCAGACTCAGAAATGGCAACTGCACCTGGAGGTTCTGTTTATTAGAGCCCTGTGTCCAGATGGTAGGCTTGATAATAAAATCCTGGTTTCTTCTCTGCAACAAATAAAATTTCTACAAGAATATTAGCCACATTAACCAGTTAGTAATTTAAATTAACTTAATCAATAGCCCCATAACCAGCCTATAATGACCTTTTCCTTACCAAAGCCTAGATTACTAAAAAATAAAGACAAATATTATTTACAGTCAGACTTCTATCTACACTGCAAGTACTAAAGTTAAAATATTCTTGAACAGTGCTTCAGCCAAATCYATAAATAAAACAGATGATTGCCAAGAATTTTTATCTTTGTGAAAGCATGTGAAATGGCATTTATCTTACCTAACTCTGAGCAMGTGTTAAATTTTGAAAGCTTGTTTACAGACAATAAATGTAGTTGCAAATAATTTCAGTCCAACAAGACTGAAGCAGAGTGCAAAATATTGGTGGTAAATATGACTAGAAGTCCTAGGGTGAGATATAAAAACAAAAAATAAAAACATGTGGACTGTGTACAAAGGTCAAAAGGAAGCAAGCCATGTAATAGGCAGGAATACTTACAACTCTTTCTTACCAGTGCCAGTAGGGGAGATGGGTAAGTGACCTTTTGCTCTTTTATAGTTGGAAGGGTCAAAATTATTTATAACTCTGAATCTCACCCAGATCATAAACCTAGTCTACAAGTTGTTGTGAGGGATCATTTTTGTTCCAGAGAAGCCATAGGCAGCTGGAAAAAGAAGAAACTCTTCTTTCACAAGAATAGATTAAAGGTGGCACCTTGGTTTTGCAACAAGCACTGCRGTACTTTGTAGGGCATATTTACCCATGTCTGGCAGATGCCCTTACAGCACTTCAACTCTTCTAAGCAGCCAGAAGCCCTCTTGTTCTGGCTGATTAACTGRGACTTCCAGCTGCTGAGGGCTGCTGAATAAGGTCTGACAGGTGGGAAGAGCTGGTCCCAGACCTTTCTTTCTGTAATTTGTATTTGCTGACAATGCTGGCTGCCAACACCAAGGCACCAGTGGATGTATTCACTGTCTGGTCAGCTGATCCTCCCGGTTGGCATGTGGCACCTGGGAACATSGTGACATCTCTCCTACCAGTTGTCTGAGCATCAGTAGCCAGGATGAGAAAGAGACGGTGCAATCCCTTTTTATTGGTGGGAGTACAGTGGCATGGAAAGATTAAGGAAAAGTTTTATCAAGGCACAGGACTGAATGGCTCTCACTGAAGGGAGTGTGAGCATTAAATCTGTAAATTCTCTGAGATGCAAACTTGTCTTGTGTCAAAGGCAGGCATCAAACCATAGCCTCTGACCTACAGATTTATTCTGAGAAGATAATCCTTTGTCTCACAGAGACAGTTTGCTGTTAATAATCTCACAAGTCCCCACATCTCACCTATAACATCCCTAGAAARGGGTGGGGTCTCATTTTTGCCTGCATGGTCTGTAATCAGAGAAAGATCTGACACAGGTCCAAGCAAACTCTAAAATCTGGATGAAAGCATGTCACATTTTAGTGTACTCTAATTTTTTGTCATGCTCATCAACAGTTTTGGCAAAACCCACAGATTTTTCAAGCCTTTTTTCCATAATGTAGTGCAGAAAYATGCATTGGCATTATCCATCTCAGCAATAGGAAATGTGAGAATACTTGAGCAAAYATAAMAGTCCATCATCTCCCTCAAGCTTTKATAAATCTACCTGCAGAACTGGGATGCTATAAATCTGCACATAATTAGGAAAATTCTAATGTAAGCTGAACTGTGCTGTGATCCTTGAGAAAGGAATAACCATTAACCTGCAGGAACTTGGATGTGTTGTTTAGAGTGCTGTTATTYCCCTCTCACATTCCATGTGCCATTGCTTAGCAATTTCACTGCAAAGATAAAACAATACCACACATTAWTGAAACACATTAACACTGGCTAATTGGCAGAATTTCTTCGGGATGGGGAGAGGTTTTTTAATAGGCTTCCACAGAAACCTATTTTCACCCCCATGATGTTTTGTGCTTTTTGTGCTAGTCAGGATGAAAAAAAAAAAACACCCAATATTAAGGTTGCGGACACAGAAATACAGAATTAATAACTAAAGACAAGGAAAAGCTATCAAACCAGAACATCATGCAAAYAAATAGACCCTGCAAACTGCTAGCACAATCTTGTGGAACATTTCTTGGACCCATGCTTTCCTACCTGAAGRTAGAGCTTGATGACTGTAGCTGATTCTGCCTAGCTGTGAAGCTGGCTGTACTTAGAAAGCTAAAACCAGTTGCCATTCTCTTTCTCACATCCAGTGATCACTTGTTGTCTGTGGAGTGGCTGTGTGTCCCACAGAAGGAGATAATTGGTATCGAATAAGAGAATGGAGAATAAGGAGGAAATTAATATGTTTTTATAGGGTTATTCATGTTATTAATAGAACAGGTAGTAAACATACTACCTACTACTTTTAGGTAATACTTTTAGTACTATCTGAAAGTACTTTTCTTCTAAAAGTAGAAAGACATTTTTCTGATGTTTTACCTATGCTGTCCCTTGCAATTACCCTGTTCCAAGCTGAATGGATAGATAATTTATTCCATAAAGAGCAATGYAACCTTGGACTTCTTTATAAACTCTACTTGTGTTCCTCTTGAGTCTTCATTCTTTTTCTTTTTTTTTTTCCCTTTGTAATAGCAATTACATAACTCACAGATTAAATGGGTTTGTTAGGCAGATRACACTGGATGTTTAAAGATTAAGCTGAGGCATCATTCGGATTTCCAATGGGCAGCCCATTCTGAGAGCTCACCAAGGAGATGATGCTGCCACATAAAAATGCAGTCACTAAAAGAAAGTAATCTTAACTTCAATTTTAGCTTTATTTAATGGATGTTTTCTGATGGTATAGAGTGTGTCCTTAATTTTCCTCTCTGTAATGTGAGGTCCTTGAAAAAGGAATTCAGAGGCAGGAATTTTAATTTTTTTCCCAGAAGCATTCTTTATTATGGAGGCAATCAGCATTTAAAAGCAAGAYTTGAAACACACCAATTATTTTGGATATCTGTAGTGGCAAGAGATCAGTTAGGAATGCGTGTGCTCTCTAGTGAATGACCCATAAAAAAGATCTACACACAAACAATAATAACAGTGTTAGAGATGGGGCAAAGGACAGCCAAACCTCCAAATCGAGATTTGTAAACTGTATACAGAAAAGCTGGAAATTGATATGCTTTTACTGGAAGCAGGGACAAAGGGTCACAAATGAAGTTCAGGGCAGAACCAGTGGAACAGTGGTCTCTGCCCCAGTCAATACAGGTCCCATCAGGGAGTCCTCCTGAAATGTGCAGCCCTTCGGAACGAGTCATTTAACTGCTCCTATGAAAGCTGAGGTGCCCATAGACCTGTAAATGGAAAGCATGGGCATGGAAATAGTATCAGTGTCATGATTTTTTCCTCTGCCAGGCTTCCTAAGCTCCTGAAGGACGTTGATGGGTGGATTTTCCAAAGGTGGGTGTGAGCTGCTGCTGTAAAATCCAGTCTGGCAGATTGCAGTCAGTCCATGCAGGTGTCAGAGGTAATGAACAGCAGAAGTTACCAGCAGCACTATTTTCTACAGGCAGAAACAGACTGACAAAAGACAGGCAACACCCAGATCAACTGAAGATTTCAAGYCCAGCCATTGGAGGCAGCCTGCTACTGGAGGCATAAGAGAACGAAGGCTTTGCTCTCAGTTCCCCATACTGAGGAAATGTTTCTCATTCTGACAAGCAGGTGGGWTTTTCAGACACACAGCAAGAYTGGCTGTGGTGTAAAAGCTGGTGGAGGTCGTGTGAGGTAGCTCCTAACAGGGGGCTGATGCTTGGKGGTGGGGAAATAGTTCACCAGGCTGTTYCATGTACTCTGGTTTACAGAGCTGCCAGATTTCATGCTGAGAATGAGACAGCTTCCCTCCACTCCTTATAGCCCAGCATGACCCTCTGTTCTTGTGTACAGTACCACTGTAATGTATTTGCTTTAGTCAGCTGCCAAGGGCCCGTGTTGTTGGCTCTGCCGAGTCCTACAGCCTGAGAGCTCCCTCCCTCTTGATCCTTCAGCCCCCTCTCACAGCTCCACTATGGAATAAATAACAGCAGTCCTGAGAGGGAAAGATGGGAACTGTCAGAAGATGATGAGAGGGAAGGGATCAAACACAGGAGGGTGGAGAGGAGTGCAGGAACAATCAGTGCTCTCAGGGCTGATGCATAGGGAATGATGATGAATTGCAGCCCCTGGACTGTGAGATGCCTAATCACACATAGTTCTTGAGGCTGGTGAAAGAAAGGGGCCACATATGGACTAATCTGTAGTTTGGATACCCCTAGTTTGGCTGAGGAGTCTCTGTCTGTTCTCAGTTGGGAAAAGCTCGGGGTATGTGTTGTGCTCAGACCTTCTGACAAAAGCAAGACAGCACTGTAAAGAACAGCCACACTTTAAAGACCAAAGGTCCAGGTCAGAGTCATGACTGCATGTGCAGGTTCTCCTCTGAGAGCAGGGGATGGCAAAGATTACCAAACCTTAGCCTACAGAAATTACGTTAATTGTCAGCTGTCAGCAACTCAGAAAGCAATCATTCTTCTCTTAAAACTAGAAAAGGGTGAAGACAGTATCGTCTGGCTTTCTTCTTCATCCTTTCTCTCAGGAATGTGATGTGCAATCAGGTAGTGTGCAAAAGGTAGGCCAGACTGATTGACTGTATTGCAATGATGCTGTAGCTGCTTGACGTTTTCCACATTACTTTTGTATGTGACAGCTTGTGATGGAAAGAATTGGCCTAAATGTGTATTCTGTTTCACAGCAGCTCCCATATTAGTACTTACATGGACATACATGTGTCAGGTTAACACAACAATTAATTTTTGCTAAAAAATGTATAAAAGGAGTTCTGGGAAAAATGCTGTAAGTCTTCCCAGGGATGCCTGGGCTGCTGAATAGTGGGGTATGGTGAATGCTGGGGTGGTGTATCCTTCAAAAGAGATTTTTGTCTCAGCCTGCAGCATTAGGATAAAACCTTATTTGTAGAAAATTATTGTTTTGGCATACCTTTGGTGTCTATTATTCTTCCTTTATTCTGAAAAGGAGCTAATCACAAACTCCCAAAATTCAAATAAACTTAATAGAGTTTATTATCTTCTGCTGTTCTTTCACAAAATTCAGTAGACTTTTRTCTGGGCAAAGATTGGATAATTGACCTTTGAAATCTCCCTCCTCACCCACCCCAAACACAGAGAACCCCTGGAATAATTCTCTTATTTATATCATGAGTGTGAAAGTTAAAAAAGTTTTCTTCCCCATCCCAGTCTATCTGATGGAATCTTCTAATTCCCAGCAATGCAGCCAGAATGAGACAGGCGATCAAAGGCACAGAAATCCTAAGGAGTCCCCCCATGGTCATGCTGGAGATGGGAGAGACCATGCTTCACTATACCCAGTGAAGCAGGGAAGAGGGACAGGGAGGCCACCCAGCCATGCACACTTTGAGTGTAGGCTGAAAAGAGAAGTGGGTGAAATATGGGACATTTAGGAGGGATCCCAATGACTTTGTCAGATGTCCTCATTATAGCAGTGTCCACCAAACCCACAGTAGGGATTTCTGGGCACAGCTAAGCTGTAGCCTCACAGGTGAGAAGCCAGAGGAACATGTGTCCAAGCAGGCTCATGGAGAAGTATGTTCTGGACATGTATCAATAAAGGAATCAATGGAGCAGTGCACTGCAGATCCTGGAGCAGTGGCACTGCAATATGTTTTTGCTGGGAGGTGGTGTGGCAGGGTGGAAGCAGAACAGTTTCACAATTCTGAAGGAACAGRAAAAATCAAAATCTTTTGTAAGAAAATGTCACTTTTAAGAAATGATTTGACATGGAAAAGTCATAGGAGTTTTGAAGTAGAGCAACAATTCTGTGTTGACWTAGGCTGATTTTATTTCACTTTCTGTTTTCTCAAACTGTTTCAGCTCTGATTACATTTCTGCATTCTTTCCTCATGTAATTGCTCTTCAGCTAGGCAGTGGCATTTAAGCCTGCAGAGAAATAGTTTTGTTTCAGCATGACTGGTTGATATTTTGGGGGTGTGCCCTGTGTTTCCATTCCAAGGGACATGTAGTTTTCAGATTTACACATTTTACAAGAGGCCACTGTGGTGGGCTGGCAGCTGTCACTTAGACCAGACTCAGTCTTTGAAATCAGTAACAGGCATCGCTCTGGATCGGAATGTGTGGCAACAGGAGCTCTTATTGCCAGTTTCTGTGCCTGGCTCTCAGATGTGGATGTGAAACAGTGAATACTAATTTATTTTATGGTATGGATTCCAAATTCCTTTCTAAAGGGACATAGAATGAAATTCAAGTATTAGGAATTACATTATTTCCTAGGCAAATCTTAATCTCACYTTACAATGAGTGCTGCTGAAATGCTGTATTAATTGGGAAGATAATAACCCAGCTCAAAACCAACATTGTTCCATACAAATGTTTCAGAAAAAATGAAAAAAATACAGTTGGGGAGTCTTGACCTTTCTACTTATGTGTTTGTTGCTGAATGCATGCCACCTTTGTGGCAATCCACAGMTGGCAGGAGATGGCACAGCCCTTACTCTGCAGATAAGTAATATAATTTGATGGGTACAGGTGCCTATCTGAGTGCTAATACATTGCCACTGTGGAASAGCAACTGTGGACACTCAGCCTTGAAGGAGTGGCAGAGAATCATGGCAGGATTCACAAACAACATTCTGGGAAAAATTTTCTGTGTCATAGCCAATGGCTGGTCATAAAAATGAGCAGACAGTAATGCATTTCTAGTAAGTGTTAGGGACCGGCCCTAAGATTATTTGTCACAGTACTTCTAAAATATTTCTCTGTTTAGGATAGACCTTAGTGAAAGCTGTTGTTATTCGTCAAAATGCAAAGCTAAAAAGAAAAGCTACTTTATGTTTTTGAGAGGTGTTAATGAATGGAATGCATGTTCTTTCCTTTCTTCACTCTGACGTCTGTTTATCTTAAAAAAGAAATTTAAAAATTGAGAGAAAAATGAAAGATATGCAAAAAGAAGAATTCAGATGACTTTTACAGTTTAAGATGATAACAAGGTGCTTTCTGTTCCCACCCTCATTTGGTCTGGGACAGATTTCACAAGAGAAGGTACAACAGTTGGAGTAAATGCAAAGACTGGATTCTCAGAGGGAGTGATGCAGGGATGCAGTGATGCAGCTTTTGTTCTCTGCTRCATATGTTTGCATCCTAAACTCTGAGAAGCAGCCAAACACTGCTGGCTGCTTTTAAATCTCCCACTGTTGTCAAAATCATTCCTTTCAGTAACACTGAAAAATGCTACTTAAATTAATGACTTTGATTTAATTCAGCTATATGTTTATAACACAAACACATATCAGTTTACTGATGACAGGGAACTGAGGGGAGTGGCTGGTAGACCTGAGTGCTATGCTGCCATGCATCAGAACCTTGATAGGCTGGAGAGTTGGACAGAGAGGAGCCTAGTGAGGCTCAACAAGGGAAAGTGCAGGGTCCAGCACCTGGGGAGAAATAAGCTCAAACACCAGTTTGGAGTCTGACCTACTGGAAAGCAGCTCTGTGAAGGACCTGAGAGTCTTGGTGGATTTGAGGTCTGGAGCATCTGTCTTGTGAGGACTGAGGGCACTGGGTCTGTTCAATTGGAGAAGACTGAGAGGGGATCTCTTCAATGCATAAAATGTCTCAAAGGTGAGTGTCTAGAGAATGGTGCCAGACCCTTCAGTGGTGCCCAGAGACAGGACAAGAAGCAATGGCCATAAACTAAAAGACTAGAACTTCCACCTCAACTTGAGGGAACAACTTCCTTACACTGAGGGTAGCAGAGAGCTGGAACATCAGCCCAAGGACATCAAGGAATCTCCCTCTCTGGAAACAGTCAAAGCCCACCCAGACCTGTCCCTATGTGATCTGCTCTAGGTGACCCTGCCTTGACAGGGGAGTTGGACTGGATGAAACTCCAGATATCCCTTCTAACCCTAACAATTCTGTGATTCTGTGATTTTCTAATACTATAATTTATATACTTCACAATACTATATTACACATAAAATTTTATATTTTCTTATATACAATTGCATATTTTGTATTTATCTGTGATGTAACATATTACAACTTCCTGATATATGAATATAAAATTACATAGAAAACAATAATTTATTTTATAAATCACAATTGGTTGTTAGTGTTCACACATCAACATGCCCTTGTCCAACACATTGGACACATTATTTTAGTCATAGCATCAACAGATACTGAAACGTCATTATCTACTCAGATCTGCTTTTTGGGAAGGTTTAAGGAGTGCTGTRCAGAAAAAGCTGGGGAACAACACAGTGGGCTAGGTGCCTGACTTGGGTGAGTTAAAGGTATGGTTGCTCTGACTGCAAGGWCTGCAAGAACAAGTATAGATATATACATATAGCAGTGACCAGAAAATCAAACCTCAGCCACTTTCTTCATGCTAGATATCTTAGTCAATACAACACTCACTTTTAACGTCACACCTTRYAAATGCTTCCTAAATGTTTGGATGWCAGTGRRTCATTCATAAGGCTGCTGCCTGCCTTGTACCAAACCAATGGCCACAAGCAACCTGTACCACTGCACTGCTGACTTCTACRGCAAGTGGTCTCTGCAGCCACTTTGTGTTGGCAGCCCAGTGACAGCCCCTGCTGCCCTCTGCCCATCCCACTCCTGCCATGCTGTCTCAGGTACCAAGCTTCATCCAGTCGGGAACACCAGCTGATGCTGTCCATCCTCCTGTGTGGCACTCCATGCACTGTCACGGACCTGCCTCACCCCTGCTGGCACAACCCTTCTTCTCCAAGATCATCCTGCAAAAGGGATCYTTGCCAAAGGATCTAAAGCTACTARGYCCCTTCTGCAGCACAGYTGAGCATGAAGGTGTCTTGTCAAAGTATCACACCAGGGTCTTGGCTGGGGATAAAAGGGAAAGGGCACTGTAGGGGCTGTGGAAGGAGAGGGGCAGGTAGACATGTTGGCTGGTGTGCAGGACATGCTTCTGMAGCCCACCTGCCTCTCTTGGGGCCATACACTTCCCTTTGCTCCCTGGCACAGCTCCAGGAATCAGCCTTTTGAGCCCACTGTCAGCTTGCTGATAGCCCTGAACAGTCAGAGTTCCTTGCCAGCCCTTCTAAACTACAATGAACTGTCTGCTTCTCTCAGAGGTGGAAAAATGCATGAAAGMTGACACAAAACTTTTTAAGGGGATCTTTTTCTTAAACAGCAAGAGTATCTTGACTTCAAATATTGAAGATTTGAAATGAAAAGGAGTAGTTGGGACATTGCTGGTGCCTTTCAGCAGTCAGTCATCCTTGCTCCCACCAGGTAGTGCAACTTTTGACCCTCTCATTAAGGAATGTGCCCATTTGATCTCATCCTTGTCATAAAAACAAATAAAATCAATTAARGCTCACACTGCTGCATGCTGCTCTTTCAGTTTTAATGATAGTTTCATTTGGTACTTACTTCTTTTAGCTCACCAGGAGGACTACATTCTCTCTTTRCTGCAATCTCAGTGCACTTCATTCTGTGTGCTATCCCTATTTGATCATGGAAGATGGAAAAATCCTCCAACAACTTTTTTCATGGAATGTAGTCTGAGATAAGTTGCTTAGCCCTTCCCTGGTGCGATGCTCCAGGTTACTGTTGACCCAAAGAGAAAAAAGACTGCGCAGCATATTTTGGATAAGGAGAAAAGGGAACTGTTAATAACCAGCACATCTTCAGGGGTGAAGAAGTGAGGTTTTGAGGCTGACATCAACATCCACTGCACAATCAATGTGACTGGAATTCCTGAAGCAGTATAAAAATAGCTTCAACTGTAATTGATTTCCCCCAAACCATGTTTTGTGTAAGTCTCCATCCAGTTCTTAATTCTTGTTTTCTCTAGAATGTTGAGTGCAGAAAATGGAAAATACTTGCCAAAAAATCCCCCGAGTATATATTTGCCTCTCATAAAATGTGACATGGTTGGATATGAGTTCTTGAGCTCATATCAATGAGAATTTCTAATAAGTTTCTAATATCAGTGTCTGCTGAGGCTTGCTCCATAAATCAGACCTATTGATTAAGGCTGGTTGGGACTTCTTAAGACAAAACATGAACCTAGGTCATGTTTAAGCACAGATTGTGCAATGACAACAATGTTCCCTAGAAATATACAGCCAACTAGGGATAAAGTGGACTCAGGCAAAACTTATCAGCTTGAAATCAGATTCATTCTAGGGTTTACTTAATATAGAMATGAGAGAATAGTTGCTATGGCTGCTTAAAAGCTGGTTTTAATTTGGAAAAAAAGGTAAAAGGAATTTTCAGTGAAATTTCAGCTATTTCTTTGCCAGCACTCTGTGATACCTTCTCCCCCAAACAAAACCAAACAAAAATCAAAAATTAAACAACCCCCCCAACCTCCAAAAAAACAAAACAAAACAGAACAAAACAACACCCCAACATCAAAACCCCAATGTGTCAACAATAGAAGTATTTATATTGGAAAATTTTGTTGGGCAAAGTTGGATACATATTTATTGGAGTTTTGCTTCTGGTGCTTTGTGGCTTCATTCTCCTCTGTTGATGYAGTTGCACACCTTTATACCATGTATCCAGGGATATAGCACAGTCTTCCCTCTTCCCAAGGCATCAAGGTGCTACTGCTACTGGAGACATGAGGCAGTTAAACTGTAATTCCCAAGAAATATTTCACAGCAGTTCTGAGATTTTGTTTGTTTGTTTGTTTGTTTTTAGTATGCAGGTATTCACATTTTCTGACAAAAAAAAATATTTAATCTCTTGCTGAAAAGTGTGCTATGACAGCTAACTCCACCTTTCAGCTAAAAGCAGTTCTGGASGAAAAYTTCAARTATGCTGCCAGCCAGAACTACACRAAATGGTGGGAAAAAGAGTGTTAAKAACTGTAAYCTGATACACAGCATGACATAGAGTATAGTAATATAAAGTTTGTCATACAAATCCATTCAGGATTTGTTACAGGCTGAAATCCACTCACTGTAGGCTGCTAGCATAAATAGCAGTTGTTTTTGCCAAATGCCGTGTTATAGTCATTGGTGTTTTGGTCTAATTTTAAGTGCATCTGTACCTWGAAATGCTGGCATTTGTTTCTGTGCTCTCTGTTGTTGAAGATGAGCAATATTTAATTTTAAGTTCCAAAGACAGTTCCYGTGTCAACAGATAAACTCCCAAACCCCCATATCTATTTGAAGCAGAATCCTTMGTGTGGAAGTGCTTAGGGAAATTAGGAGGAAATGTGGCATGCTCTGTACTTTTGAAAACAAGTTTTATTTAGATATTTCAAAATGGATTAAGCTGCCTATTACGAAGTTCCTATCTTTTAAAACCTGATGTTTGGTTCATAAAAGAGAGTTTTGTTCTTGGCTCATTCTTTCACTATAATGTATTCATCCAAATCATTGAACTTTCTTGGCTTCTTCAAAATAATTTTTACTGATGCAAAAAAAATGTTTTGAAAAACATTTGCAACTATTAATACAGGCTAAAAAATAATGGCAAAATCATCAGTAACAAGACCCTCCTCTTGTCTGTAATTTTACCTGTAAATCAGACATAACTGGTCAGATTTCCTTGTGGATGCCCAACTAAATCTATGGATTAAAAACTTCCGTATTAGTTATTTCTTTTATTTAATTATAAATKTTTGTAAATTTTAAAAGTTGAACTGCATAGCTGCTTGTCTCAGGGTAGGATATCAGCTTGACTAGACRGGTTCATTTCTCTCCTGGAACAACATTTCTCTCCTGGCAGAATATACATTGCTTTTGCTTAGTTTTGATGCTGTCTGTCAAAATAAGACTACATGAAAATGTTTAGAATATTAATTTTCCATTGAATTAAAATACAAAGTGTATGAAAACACTAGCTTCTTGAATTATCTTTCAAAAAATAATTGCATATTCCCCTGCTTCACCCCTTTTTTTACATCYGTAACAATTTTTCCAGGAGTGTGTTGAGAGGAATAATAGCTTTTACAAGATTCAGAGATGTTGCTAATAAAAGCCAGATCATGTCTCACCCATAAAATTTAAATTTCACATTTTGATGCAACATGAGGTTATATATCTTCTGGTACAACCTGTAATCTTTTTTACTTARTGGATTATGTTTCATTAAAGGGAGAACGGAAGAAAACAAGGTAGATGAATGCTCAGAACTTGCTTTCAGAAAGGTGTTTTTTTGTGGTGTAGCAGTTCACAGACGAGCTGTTTGCTTTCCTGCCCCACAAGGAAGGTAACACCACTTCCAGGCTTGGATCTCCACGTGGATACTGGAGCTCAGGGCAGCAAGATGGGCTTAAATGGCAGCTGCCAGTGCTGTGGGAGCTGGTCTCCAGAAACAGCCAAGTGTTCTGCATTCCTTCTCACTGGCTGCCAGCAAAGGCATCCTGTTGCTGTCCTGGCTGTTTTGGCTGACGACAATCAGGTGGTTCCATTGCTGCAGCTCTGCAATAGGCACAGAGATGATGTTAAAGACTGACATTGCTCTCTTATGTGCAGAACACTTGTAAGCAGATCCCCTTGTGTCACACCTTCCAGCAGAGTCCYGGACAAATTCTCCTCTCCTTACTCCCTTTTTTCATGCAAGAACCCATGTTGGAAGCTGCTGCCAGACATCAGTGTGACTGCTCTTCCTGCCACATATGCCCAGCTGGCATGGTCAGGCCCTGGTGTGCAGCTGCAAATCACAAGCAATTCCCTCCTTGGGACAAGCTTCCTGTGTTGAAAGAAATGTTTCCCTAGCAGAATAAAATTATGTAAGATTCAGGCCCAGCCATTTAGCCATTGGTCTCTTTCTGTTCTTCTTTTTTGTTTACCTTCATATGTCATAAAAGCAATTCACTTCCTTTTTTGACAAATTTTTGGATAGATGGAAGGAAAAAAATCTTCAGATCTCCATTACACTGTTTACAATTAATGTCTTATGCTTAAATAATAGATCACTTCCACCATCTCTTACAGAAGTCAAAAGGCACAGCACTTTTTGCTTTCAATCACAAACTGATTACTGGGCAAAGGCACAAATGGGGAATGACTAGGCTTTGCTTATGTGGATAGTGAGGGCAGGGCAGTTCTCCTCTGAGGGGAAATGCAGATTAGGAAGAGAAGTAGTTCTTCTCAAAGGGAAAATGTTTCCACATAGAAAATATTTGAAGGCAACATCAATTCTACCCACTTACTCTTTCCTTATTTTTTTTTCCCCAGTAGTTAACAACTATCTGAGATTACTCCTCATGCACTGGGCAGCAAAATGTATTTGGTTATGGTAGGAAATAAAGTGAGAACAAAAGAAAACCATCAGCTTTTGATCTCTCTTGCACTCAAAAAACTTTAATCTTTCTTCAAGCAACTTGAAGAGTTTCTACAGCTTCTGTGTACCCTAGAACACCYGATGAGAACCTGTCGATACTCTGCTCTTGAAAAAGTGCAACACTTATACAGCGATGTGGCAGAATGTGTACTGTAAATTCCTGCCTTTTGAAGGCAGCAGGACATGACATTTGGTCTGACTGTGAAAATGTATTCCTTTCTTTACTCCCCTGGATAAAAAGAAATTGTTGRTAGCTACTGAGATGTGGAAGGAGAAATTGGAGTAGAGGAAAGGAAAGGCAAAGCCTGAGTGCAAAGGCATTAATTAGGAAGCAGGTCTAGGCTTTTTTGACTGAGTAAGCTCCTGGAAGTTATGAAGATTCTGTATAGGAAAACAGCAACCTACTTTAAGACTGAAGGAGTCTAAAGGGAGTTTTACTTAACTGAAACAGTTTTCAGCTTCTCTGAGAGGATGAATTATGAAGAAATCAATGAACAGTACAGAGAGTGAAGCAGTTTTAGCCAGCATGACATTGTCAGCATACTTTAATAAAAGTAGAAATGTGTTCTCGTTTTTATTTGTCAAAATTAGGTGCTGTATATCCATAAAACCACTCTAATATTTCAGGTTTCTGAGACTTCTCTTCCTCTGTGTATGAAGAACTGCAGCTGAGCAATTTTAGGAAGCTTTTCTTTGCCAGCCAAATTCTAGGCAGGTGGTAATGATTGGCCTGGAAATTATATTCTCCCTATTTCTCAGTGTTTCAATCTGAATAAAAACAAATCTATTTTCTTTTCTTCATGTTGTCTGCAACTAGCCTTTTCACACCCASACAAGTAATAATAACCTTTTGATACCATATTATCATAAAAATATTGGATAAAATAGCTAAAACCAGAATCAGCATGTGTTATAAAAAGCTTTCAGGAAAAAAAGTAACAGTTTAAAAAAACCAAATTCTTGTATTTCTGGAAAGAAAAAACACAGTCTAAGACAAAAATAAGACAGGTGACTTCTACTTTATTCATGCTAACACTGTTTTCTTGAGTCAGTCAGGATGAGATATTATTCATCCAATAATGTGTAAAGGAAAAATTTTAATCAAGCTGTACACTTAAAAAAAATTCTGGCTTATCTTGACAAAGTTAGAAAGTAGAAAAGGAATGATAAGCTAATGGAGATTTAAAGTTGACATATTCCCATGGTGTAAATGGGGTTTATGAAGATAATCATGAGCTAATACTACTTTTTCTTTTCTCTTTCTCTGTCTCCTCCCTTTCTTTGTCCCTCTGATATCTCCCATCTTGAATAATCTATATTTTTGCTGCCTAGATCGTTTCCTAAATTCCCTGTTAGTATATCTTTTTTTCCCTTTCCATAAATTATCCTCCCATTTACTGAGATTTTGTCTATTCTTTTCAACCAATTTACCTTAGGGTRGATTACAACTAAAATAAAAGCCTAAGATGAGAAGAAAAAAAAAAGAAAAAAATGCACTGTACCCTAAAAGATTCTGTAAGCTTCTAAAGCCATGTTTGAAAGAGTTTGGTGGCTGTTGTTCATGTACCATACACCTTTGAACTAGCTTAGCTGCTCAGGATAATGTCTAGCCTTGTCACTTTAATCCTTTTTATTCTTTCTCCCCCTCAGAACCTTTCAGTGCCTTTTGCATGTTATTACACACCCTTTTCTCCCTTTGGAATGCTTTTAATTAAATGGGCCATCATAAGATTTCCTCCTTGAATCTGMTGCCAGAAGGCATGAGTGGGCAGTACTAGGGGGGATGTACCAGTAAGAGATGGTATAATCAGATTATGGCTTCATTTTGACATCAAATTTCTGACCAATGTAGGCTGCTGCACTAAACCAGAGAGAGCTCTGTGAGAGAGCCATGCATGTGGTGAGAGAAGAAGATGTTTTTTACAGGCATCTTTTAATCCTTGTAACAGAGTTTAAGATATATGCAATTGAAAGGTGCATCAGTGTGTGCTGTGCTCACGACATCTGTATTCCCAGAAAAACTACCTAAGCGTTTATTTAGGAATTACTTTAGGGTAATGAGACTTTTTGCTCCTGATTAGGTATTTACTGTGACCCAGTTAGTAGAACAATTACATTGTGTTCATAGGAAAAAACAAAGCATATATACATATAAAGATACAATTTTAAAAATTGTATTCCTTTGGGAATTCTCATTTCAGATGCCTTTGAAGAATTCAAGTCTGCATGTGAATGAATACTTTTCTTTAARGAAATTGTGATGATTCTGGCTGTCTATCATGCTCATTTTAAAGTTTTACCCTTCTGTTTAAAATGAATTTAGCTAAATTTGTGTTCTGGAGTCGGCCAAACAATTGCATAAACTGGACCAATATTCAATGCTTTAGTTTTCCAGTATGGGAGCTAATATCAATKAGCAGCTATGTGTAGTTATATGCAACAGAGTAAACAGAATTCTTTTGTGAGTTCAGACAACCTGGATAAATAACATCTATTCTTACAGTTGTTCAGCAGTTTGTTAACAAATTCCATCACCAGTATGCAAGGAATAAACTTAAATGGAAGAGATTACTCACAAGCTAATGCCCTCTCTGAGTAGTATTCTGCACCCTTTAATTAAGAATGGCACAATATGTCCCTAAACTTATCTGCAATATTTTACTCTACTTTTTTTTTTTTCAGTTTGTTATCTTGATAGATTTGTCATATTTCAGCCTCATTTGGTTAACTGGATGTCCTAGTTCCAAAGCTCTGCTTATATTTTAGATAACACTATGTACTTYATTTGTGTTTTTTCTTTCACATTTCATGTACACAGCTTTGTTGTGACTTCACAGAGAAGAAAAGAATTTTGGTTTATTTTGTATATCTTCTTTTAGTTTACAGACCCTTGCTGGTTTTGTCTTCATAGTAAATTTTAAGCACAGAATTTTAATACATTCAAAAAAAAAAAAAAAAAAACTGGTTTTGTCTTCATAGTAAATTTTAAGCACAGAATTTTTAATACATTAAAAAAAAAAAGAAATTGAGGTAAAACAGTCCAGGGAAACTTGTAAGTAGTAAGAGATTGCTCAGATAAAAAGGTCATGGACATTTTTATGCTTTTTTTCTTTTTTTTCCCAATGGGAACATTCTATTTTATCACTTCTCAAAATAGCATTTATTTTGAATATATAAACAATTTTTGAAGAAAATGCAAATAAGCTCACTGTTTAATTGCAAGTAACTTAAAACACCTTTAAAAATTTATTAACTGTGTCAGTATTTTGCTTGCCCTGAATCAAAGTGATAGAATAGCAAAGACATTTAAAATAACCATTATCATTAATATATGCTACAAGTGTGAAACAAAGATTAATATCTAGGGTGCTACAATAATGAACAAGTAATACATGTTCAACTTTATTTTATAAAAATAACTTTTTTAATAAAAAACTTTATTTATAAAAATATTTCAACTACACCTTGGTGAAGCATTTAAGTTTATTTGTAAATTGATGTATTTCAGGCTACTAGCAACAGATTGGTGGGGCTTGTGCTGAGAAGGGTGTTTACTTAGTGTGTGCAGAGTACTTGTAAGAAAGGCCACAAACTCCAGTGGTCCACAGATGACAATTTTGAGAACCACAGATACTTGGCTGTGGGCTTGGCCAGAGCAAGACTCGGGTGTATTTTAAACAGGCTGTTTGT
The DNA here is from genome assembly GCA_902810485.1 of Alauda arvensis. Lineage (NCBI taxonomy): Eukaryota > Metazoa > Chordata > Aves > Passeriformes > Alaudidae > Alauda > Alauda arvensis. Next base: position 158,810 of record CADDXX010000134.1, on the reverse strand, counting down.
GCCATCATCCTTAAGGCATTTGGTTACCCCTAACTTGTGATGGAGCTCTCTCAGCAACAACACCACAGTCARATGATGAGGGCTGGCCACATGCACCAGAAGTTCTGGGAAATCRCTTCCCCCAGCAATCCCAAATATTTGAAGACTGCATTTGAGTATTTGCCACTCCTTCCACAGCTCTCCAAGCCAGGAACTTAAACCAAATTGCATGGCTTGGCTGCCTGCTTTGTGCTGCTCAGCCAAGGTTTRCAGATGACTTCTGTGCTAGTAAGGTGAAGCCAGGATGTGAGTGCCACCCCATATGGAAGAGATGTGCAGGCAGAMAAGGAGGGAGAGAAGTGGAAGCAGCTGCTTCAGGGTATGGAAGGCCTCTTCCAGGACTCAGCTTTCTGCTCCCTCCCAGTTCTGCCAAAGTCATCACATTCTTGCAGCCTATGCAGCGCACTGCTGCTGTGGAAAATCCAGCCTTGGGTGTTTGAGCCACCAACATAAGTGAAACTTAACATAGTAACTTTATAATCATTCTTTCACTGGCAGACTCAGAAATACACTTCAGTAATGTTTGGATTTCTTCTTCAGTATTAAGGAGTAACACATTTTAAGGTTTTTTTCCCTCTGACGAAGAAATAATGAGAAAAAGCAGGCAGATAAAATGAAGCAAGTATTTGTGTGGGCATGAGGAAGTATCTTGGTGTTAGAAAATTCATAAATCAACACTTTAAATCCAGGGAAATCTGAATTAAGGTTTTGCTACAAGCAAATCTTCTTATGTTAAGATGAATAGCATACACACAACCTTTCTTCTGGCTTAYACTGCCATCACGAGTAGGGGGTGCCGGGGGAGGAAGAATGCAAATGCCAATCTCGAGACTTTAAAAGTCTAATTTAATACTGTGAGCAATGCCTTAATCACAGTTATACATGGMTCATAACCCATAAAATTATTATGGGGTGAGTGCATCACTGCTCCAAACTGCTGTCAAAGAATGATTACAGGATTCTGTCAAACTAGAGGGCATATCAAGGAGGGGCCCATGAGTCTCTCTTCTTGCTCAGTAATAGGCAATGCCAGCATTAAAAGTTAGGATGATGGACAATAATCTTCTTCAAAAATCTACAGATGACACTAAAGGGGAAAACAACTGCAAATGCTTTTTTAAAAGTGTCCAATTCAAAGTGATCTTGATAACTTGGAGAAATAGCCCCAAACCACTGAGGTGATATTCCATAATGCTGAAAAGTACTGCATTTAAAAAGAATGACAGAAGTTAAAAATAAGAGATAAAAATAGTCAGGCTGCAAGAAATGTGGAAGGTATGAATGTTTATTGTGGRCTAGAGACTGAATACAAGTTGAATAATATAATGTGCATGCAGAAATTGGAAACTCATTTTATATTCTCAGCATTAGTGATTTCTCAGATGGAATAATGATGTCCAAATGCTCAGAGAAAAGCCAGACAAATTCAGARAGAATAATGTGTCTAAGAAAAGACCAAGAACAAAAACTTTACAAAAGAAAAGTTGATAAATTATCTGATTTTTATCTGTTCTAAAGTATCAAGAGTAAAGCATGACCTATATGGAAACTTGAAAGAAACAATTTTATTAAGTGTTATAAAGAGGAAAATAATCATGGCTGGGAACATGTTTGACAATATTTTAGGATATAAAAGACTCCTATGAAGGAGAYAGGCTCAGATGTACCTTATGTCCAYACAGAGTAAAACAAGAGACAAYAGGGCTTAACCAAAACTGKAAAACWGAGGTTTTGGTAGCGGAGATGTATGGAGGCAGGRGCCAGCTGGCTAAATCAAAGGGTGAATGAAGGTCCCAGCTCCTTTCCCTAAYGCATCCTTGCACTCACCTGTAGTAATGCTTTGGCAGAGATTTGCATTCAAAGAATGTGATCTTTGGGGAATTTTGTGCTTGCATGGATACAAGTTTTTTTCATGATTAGTGGACTGATTACTCCTCAATACTGTTACACAAAGCTATGTGGCCCAACTATTTTTCCAGCAGTCAAGTCACTAAATGTTGGTAAGATATCAAAACCAAAACTTTTTCTTCCAGAGAACAGTATTAATGCAGCTGATCACARACCACTGGTGATTCATGTCTGTGGTAATCAATGCTACAGGTAATTTCYTGTTATTCTCAAAGTTCAAATGACTTAAGCATAACAAAATTTAAAAAGTACTTTCTGAGCAATTTGATGATGAAAAAAAATCCATTACTGAAAAAGTTTGCCCATGTACAATTGTGTATTACCAGCTGTTTCCTTTCATTTGTATTCAAGGGGCCTGCAGGCCTGCTGTTTAAATTACTCATGGTATTGGCTAAGTGGATGGACTGGGACATGTTATTTGCATATTGATTTGTTTTGTATGGAAATAATTCTAATGAGTTTTTACCTTATTAGATTGTGCATTGTCATAATGTGTATATGAAAACAACAATCTCACRTTGGGGAGAAGTTTTGAAAGATGGAAATGCAAACACATATAAATTTTACTTAATTAAGAAGCATTTAATATTTAATTAATAAACTCTCATGAATTCAAGGACTGGAAATTAGAAAAACACAAGATTTAAGAACTTGTAGGTATCAGATGTGAGTCTRTATCCTCGGAGTGTAGTCATCAGCTATCCTCAGCTTAGCTCAAAGATGCAGGCTGAGGTCTTTTGTGCTGCTACCAAAGGGTTTTGCAGACTGGGTGCTTAGTTCTAATCCAACATGCACTGTATTCCTGCTAATGAAAATTTTAAACTTTTTCTTAAAGAAGTAACCACCACACAGGGTCTTACATAAGTGACTTCAGCAGTCTATGAAGGGCAGCATGTTGGTAGTGATACCTGGGGATCCTGGGGATCAGATTTGACTAACAAGTTGCTCTCCTGACTTCTTGTATGCAAATAAAATMATTAGCAGCAGTTTAATATTGAAAGTAATTAATTACCTTATGCATATAAATATATATCACACTTYTGGCATTCCAGAGGTAGATGCATTAGTGACTGTTTCACTATAAATGTCTTTCCACATGAAGCCAGTGAGTGTTTGCTCCAATGAGCACTGACTCAAGGCTCCTGGGGATTTAAGGTCCATACCCACAGCTGTTTGTGTCCTTAGTCACAGTTGTCAGGGGGACCATCAAATGGTGTCATGTCCAAGGCACAGCCATTCTGGCTAATTAGCTATTAGTCTGGCGGAAATCCCTCTTCAATGGACTTTCAGAACAGCTTGTCTCACTTTCAAGAAGCAAGTCTGATACAATTTCACCAGCAGTGACCATTTCCTTGTTTTCAGGGCATTTAAGATCCTTATTTCTTGCTTTGTAATGTTTCTGTCAGACATCAAAGGGTAGCTGACTAATTGTATTTATTGTTTTACAKAGGTACACCTCAGAAAAACATCAGAAGATGGAAACTCCAGTCACACATTGTAGAAAAAAAGTGGTTATTTATACTAAATAGATCCTTCCATTCTCTAGGCTTCCTAATTATTTTGTTGTTAATGTAAAGCCTTAGCCTTTATTAGTAGAACTTCTGCATTTCTATCGTTCTATTTTTTAACATTTTAACTAATCATGTAACTGCTGCAGAGTTCAGAAATATGTATTTTGTATAATTTGAAGAGTGACCCTGAAGATCAACAAACTGCAAAGCTCAGAAACCTGCCAGATGGTCCAAGCAGAAGAAGTACATTACTCCTGCACTTTTCACAATTACAATTGAAATAGTGGGATTTGGAATGGATCTGAAATGACCTCTTGGGTTCCAAAATTTACAAAGAAAAAAAAATAGATTCATTATTAATAAATCAGTATTGCTGTTGTACTCCATAGCAACATRCACTTTTACCACTGATGATTTTTTGAGAGAGAACAATAAAGCTTGAAATTTTATATTGCAAACTGGCCTGSTAAAATCCCAGGACTCATGCCTTTAACCTGCTAGAAGTCAGTTTCAAACCTCACAGTCTGCCCCTCTAGAAATYTATGGAAGTGTGCTTATGCCTCTTGAGGAGCACTCTGGTACTCCTGATGACAGGAGAAACAAGAAGGGTCTGTARTGGGTTGATGCTGACACCCACCAAAGCTTCTCTATCACTCCTCTCCACAGCTGGGCAGGGAGAGGAAATATGGAGGTTGAGATAATGTCTAGAAGAGGTCACTCACCAAATAACATCAAGGAAAAACAAATTCAARTTGGGSATATTAATTGAATTAAWTACTAACAAAATCAGARCAGGATAATGAGAAGTAAAATAAATCTCCTTCTCTTACTCCTCTGTTCTACCTGGGCTCTACTTTCTTCCCTGCAGTGGGGCAGGGAGATGTGGAATGGGGCTTATGTTCATTTCATCAAATGCTGTTCCTGCCACTGCACAGAGARAAGAGTCTTTCCCCTGCTCCAGCATAAGRTCCCTCCCATGGGAGACAGTCTGCCATGAACTTCTCCAGCGTGAGTCCATCCCATGGGCAACAGTTCTCCATGAACTGCTGCAATGTGGATCACTGTTCCATGGGGTCACATGGGTCCCCCATGGAGTCACATATCCTACCAGGAAATCTGCTGCAGTGAGGGCTCCTCTCTCCATGGTTCTGCAGGTCTCTGCCTGGACTCTGCTCCAGCACAGGCCTCCCATGGGGTCACAGCCTCCTCTTAAGTGTTCACCTGCTCCAGCCTGAGGTTCCTTCATGGGCTGTGGATAGATTTCTGCATCCCTGTGATCCTCCATGGGCACAACTACTTCACCATGGGCTTCAGGGGAACCTCATCTTCAGTGCCTGGAGTGGCTCCTTCCCCTCCTTTTGCACTGACCTTGGTGTCTGCAGAGTTGTTCTTTTCACATATTTTTCACTCTGCTCTTCTCTGGCCACAAAAAAAAAATATCTGCACAATAACTTTTTTTTACTTCTTAAATATGTTATCACTTCTTTAATATGTTACCACCATTGCTGCTGGGCTCAGCCTTGGCCAGCTGTACATTGCTCTTGGAGCCACCTGACATGGACTCTGTCAGACAGGGAGGAAACTTCCAGCAGCTTCTCACAGAAACCACACCTGTATTTCCCTCCTACCAAAGTGTGGCCATGCAAACCCAGTGTAGGGAGGAAACACAGGATAAGCAGCAGGTTTCTCMTCCCAAAGGTTTAAGTGTTGGTGTTCTTTATGCATGAAGGCACATGCAGAGGCTGGTATGGAAAATGTTCAGGAATGGCATAAAAATCTTTGGTGTCTATCAGTCTTTGAAATCAATGGGAGCTTTGTCCAGTGATTTCAAAAGTTTTAAATTACAGCTCCAAGTTAGTCTAGCAATGGAAGCTATCTGTATYTTTAAAAGTACAGGGATTTCTGCCAGTTCATTAGATGAATTCTGGAGATATAGTCCAGTTGTTAATGATTCTCGTCTGCTTTTGAAACACTGTTTGGGAATTATATAATATCACTTCAGAATAAAAAAAAAAATTACAGTTGCCTGAAGTACAGAAATGGCTAATATAAAGAAGTAGTTTTTTTCTCTCCTTACCTTGAAAAGACATTTCAGAATGTATTTTCAGTTTCAAATTGAAATATCCTGTACTAGAAAGCAACCTGAGATRGTAGCCTGAAGCTATCAGAAAAATACTAAAATTTAATTACATCTTCAGTTCTACCATAATGTCATTTCAAGGATTTACCTGCATGATCAAAAACTAGTGAAATGAAAAATTGCCAAAAGCTCTTAATGAATCAATGAATGAAGAGTCCAACTCTTCAATTCTAAATAACTGCACAAGGATAGTGATCAATAATATGGATAATACAGTGTGCAGGACAGTCTGACTTTTAAAGCTTACGTTTGAATGTGCAAAAYAAATTAAGACTAATGACTACTGTGAAATTCTGTACATAACCTAGGACCCCCAGCATGATTTATCACTTCTTATCTGCAYCTGGTCTCAATATATGCTTAATCATTCAGAAAATAAATGAACCAGGYTCACCCCAAACTGCACCAATCATGGCCAGACCAGTGTGCTGCAGCCTGCACTGGAGGCAAGCTATTATTTATTTCTCCCAAACAGCTTTCTCTCTTAATACAAAACCCAAAACAAACTATGGCGGCTTTTCTACACTATTATTGTCTGGGGGGTATGTGTGCAATGCACCTGTTCCTCATGTCATTCTTGTTTTCTGGCTCTTGTGGGGCAGATTCATTGACCATGTGCCTGATTCATAACAGCCTAGTCTTCAATATTTCATCCAGTAGAAATATCTGGCAACATAGTCTATATCATCTAATTTATAGGAGCTTCAAGGCATTATTGATACTTGAGGAATATGCCACAGACTCTTGCTGGTCTCTAAAGCAGTTGATGAGCTGCATATTCTAGGTCTAAGAACTCAGAATGTCAGTAAATCGAGATAGTGCATGTAACTTCTTAATGACTTGAGCACTTTGCAATTTTGCTTTCGTATGTACTGTAAGCATTAAGTAGTGCCAATTTGAAATAAAATAGCATTATACATTACACAGAAGTACATAAGCATTCACCAGTAAATGATGTACCAGATGTTGGGCTCATGGTGGGAAGGTCAAAAGGYAAGCAAAAGCACGAGCTGCAGCACACTCATGGCTCAGATCAGGGAGGAGGTATGACCTATGACACTCCCCTTGACAGCCACCAGGCCACTCAATGCGCATGCAGGCAGTCACCTTGCTCTGTGCATAGGACCTCAGAATAGTAGAATTTGTCTTGGTGTCCAGTTAAAGTGTTAGTTCATTCTGTTTTTGAAATGAGTGCTCTAATTATCATGTTGCTTGGAAGTTCTCTTAGTTCTCTTTCAACCCATGTTCTGAAGGAGCTAAGTGAGCTAGACTAGCTTTTTGAAACAAAATCTATTCACGTAAAGATTCAGATCTGAGCAGAGCAAGCATGTAAATTTTAAAAATTCTCTACTGGTGTTCCTGGTACAGTGGCGTTATGGTCAAATCCTTTAGTACTGCTGTTCAACCAGTGGCAGGCATGGACTCCTCACCTTCCTGTTTTGTTGTAAGTGGTGCTGTTGTCCTCCCTTACTGGTAAAAGCAACATCATTTACTGAGGCAGAGGGGYTTCCTCCTTCTTTTCCTTTTACCCCCTTCTGTCTCCAATGAAATCTTGTAGGATTTGGGATTCTTTTTTCAGTGTTGAATCTGTAAGATCTGTTTCTTGGAAACCTTTAAGAGAAAAAAAAAAGTGCAGTTAGCACATTCTGCTTTGTACTCCTCTGTTGTAATGTTAATTAACTACTGTTTCAGAGCGACTCTCCAGTACCCAGTCACAAAATGGCACTAGATGCAAAGAGATAATTTTGCCTGTCTTGCTGGRTATTGCTGCCAACATTTTGTTCTTTTTTTTTTTAACATTATCATACTTGCTTTCTRGCCAAGTAATATGATTCTACTGAGCTGTACACATGGATACAYGTGCACAATTTAATTTTTTATTAGTATCATAAGAGCAGGTCTCTGAGTAGATAYRCTGATGAGAGTCACAGATCAAGTTYCTACCAGCTTCCCATCAGGAGTTGTATATGAGGAGTTGCAAGAATCAGCAAGAATTACAAGACTTAATCACAAGCAGCAGGCAGACTGGTGGCCATACCTATAGTGTCTTCATTCTCATACCTGTACCCAGCAGACAACCAAAGTCATTTGGCCGAGTTAAACAGTGATATCAATTCATCTGTCTTCTCTGTTTCAACATGATTTCAGTAGGCTACTTTTCAGGGTGCAGATTTCTGTTGGGAGTTACAAACACTGAAACTAAAGAAAAAGCAGGAGCCAGAAGTACTTAAAGTTTCCCTTTCCTTCAAGAATGAATTTCATGCTCATGACAGAAGACCATCATACTAATTGTTCCAAGGTTTTGGGGTATTTTTTTGTCTTTTACTCTGTGTTTCCCCACTCTGATAGGGAATCATAGAATTCCCACTCTGAGATCAYAGAATTAATCTTCAGAAAAACCCTTCTCTTTAAAAGYAGTTGCAAATATATACAGGGTCACRTCTGGARACAATTATAAGAAATCTATTAGTKTCTTACTCTGTGCTTAGATACTGCTGACATMGTAGAATCAAGCTCTTCTAAAACAKAARATTAAATTTCTTTGTGTGATAGAGGCAATACCAAATTTATCAGAAATAATCTGACAAATCTCAACAAAGGGCTATAGTTTTAGACCATCACTGTGAAGAGCAGAGCTTTTGTAGGCACAGTTTCACAGAAGATTTCAGATATGAAGAGACAAGAACTACTGGGCACCTGAAGAATACTCAAACTTGATCTAAGAGAACAACAGTGTTTATCATCCATAGTCTATTTAGATGAAAAATATTTTGCCACGCTTTGTGATTTTTTCCCAAATAGTTTGTTTTATTTTTATATTCATCTTCTCAAATTATTTGTTAGGCAGTTTTCGTATGTGTATTTGAGCTATGTTTGCATACTTTCCATCACAGAAAGTTTTGTATAGGAATTTTTTTTTTAAATTTTGGAGTTTTGCTGCTTGGAATTTGTGACTGAGCACCTTCACTTAAATTCAACCCATCTAGTAACCACATTTCAAGACACATGATTTTTTAGCATGTGGTTCAGCTCACTTAAGGTCTGCAGCTTTCACACCCCATGCAGGATTTCCACATAAAAGTTGAAGCATACTAGTTAGACTTGTGTTATGAATCTGGATTCTGGTGATACTTTGGTTCTTTGGAGGGTGTTATAATTACCAAAGTTTTTACTGAAGCAGTTTCTTCTGTTTGTCTTAAGAAATACTSTGTTGTTGGTTCTATTAAATGCACATATTTGTAAGGGCTTTAAAGTCCCTGCTAAACAAAGCTTCATACTAAGCAAAATTTTGTCTTAGTACCTGACCTTGCTGTAAAATTGCAGAAGAGCATGGCAGTGCATGGCAGTGTAAGTACAGGAAGGACCTGACAAAAAAAGACAAAATACTGATCATTGAGGAATTTAATTGTTCTTACATTTCTTCCAAAAGCACTGATGGGAGTAGTAATGCAGAATATCTATTTTTCCATAGTCGATAAAACAAAGCAATTAGATAAAATAGAATTATTTCTGGTGGGCATTAGGGGATCTTTTTATTACAATGAATAAAGACTGGAATGCTCACATCTCTCAAACAGAAGAGGCAGATACGTCTATTATTCCTCTTTCACATCATCCCAGAATAATGTACCCCTAGATGTTTTGTTCTGCCTGATTTTCATTTAAGTGGTTTCTGCAAATKAGGGTATAATTTCAAAATGACCTTCATAAGGTCTCTTGGGAACAATTATTTCAACACTGTGCAAAAATTACATCCTATAATGTCCTATGCTTCATGTTTGAATAAAAGAATGCATCCTCATCAATTTAAGTAATATAACCTGTATAAAATCAAAGAGATCAGTAACTCAATATTTTTCCTAAATATTTGTAATAGAAATTTAAATTTTCAAAGAACAAGAATCATATGCTAATCTCATAAATCTTCTCTGATAATTTTCAGATGTTTAGTTCATGTGGTTATAGAGAACTTGGAGTACCTGCTAGGATCTATGTGGCCTTGTAAAATTATTTATATGGTGGAATTATTAGTATTTTATTCTATCTTGTCTATCAAAAGCCTTTGCTTTGACATCCACAGATTACTTTTAATTTAGACCTGATAGAGAGTGACATAGACTCAAGTATTCTGTGTGTGTAAGTAGGTCTTACATAGGCAACCTATACAGCTATTTTATTTAGCATTTGCTATTCTTGTCATAATTTATTCTAAATGTGCTTTATGTTGTTTTTTCTTAGACCATTGGACAAATTAGCTTGCTAGTAGCTGTGCAGACTGTCCTTCCCTTAGGTTTTTCAAAAATCAGCCCCTAAAGTCTTGCTAGTCCCTTTCATTATTCCTTTCCATGCTCCCAACTGCAAGTCCATTTCTAGAACAATACACTYTCTGTGCACACCACCCCAGTGCACAGCATGTCAGGTCTTGGTTCTGAAACTCTGCTTAGTCAAGCTCRAAACAGCCTGTACATGTTTGGCACAGTTTGTGAAGCATCATGATAACCTGGGAGGCATTACCTTGTTATAATATACGTGACAATTATGTATAATAATACAACAATTTACAAAGACAATTATATCTTTTTTTAGAACTACATTATATTAATTTCCACACTTCAGACAATATTGTGTTTTGAGGAARCCTGCAAAGTGTCTTGTCAATTAGCATGCTGAAGACAGCAAATGAGGAGGAAAGAGGTCTGCCTCAGCAAGTATTTCATAGAGCCATGGCTTTAGACCTTGCTCTGACTGTCAACAAGACACAGAACWCTTTGTTGGCAGCAGCTGGTACTTTTTGCAAAGAATATGTTCAGCTTTCAGCTCTGTTCACCTCTCCAGAATGATCAATATGTTGTACAAAGAACTGTCTTGCAGGCAGCAGGGAGTGTAGCAGGGAAAAGTATATGACCACAATGTAGATGGAGAAATTGTCTTTGGTGGGAGAGGGAGGAGGTGACAATGGGGTGTAAATAATCAAAATTCTTGAAAGGGAAAAAACAGGACAAGGCAGAAAAATGGGCAMAGTTTACACCATGGTTAGGAAAGAGAAAATGAAAAAGAAGTCGTGTGATACAGGCTGCAAATATAGAGGAACATTGGAGTGGTGAGTGAGTGAGAGCTGGGAATTGTGCGGCCTCTGAGTGGAGTAACACAGAGGGAAGGTGCAGGTGGTAACAAAACATTCCAGGTACATCCTCAGAAGCTGTAGCTGGAGGCAGGGTAGAGCACTCAGAGAGGAAAGCAAGTTTGGGAGGGAGTTTTTGGGATGAACAACAGAATCCTTGAAGTCAGTAGTGTTCTTAGCCACTGGAAGCTCAGTGTGCAGCCATCTTTTTATTCTGTCTCTCTACCTTCATAGGTGTCTCAGTCATGACAGGGCATCCTGGTTCTGGTCTAGGAAAGACTCTGAAATGTAGTTTAGCTCAAAACATAAATTTTCACTATTTTCTAGGTCCTTACTGAGTTATCTGTCATCTTCACACCCATTCCTTTGATGAATTTGATTCCTAAATCACAAAGCTGAATTGATGAAATTTTTGGAGTAGAAGCAGTTTGAGGTTGAACTGTGATTMATTTATTTCTCATAAAAGCTCATTATAGATTGATAATTGACCCAATACTTTCCATCAAATTGGAATTARATCACACTGGAAATCAGTTACTCAAATTCCCAAAGGTATTTTTACTTTGTAGGAAAATGAAAATGAAAAGATTTGCAAGATTGGTCAAAGAACAATGTTGTAATTTGACATTTGCCAGAAGTGCAGGTTTCTCACTTTGTCCTTCCTCACCTGAGAGTTTAGAGAAAATAATGAGTGCCAATGTTTCACTATTTTGCTTGGAATTATGAAACAAATAATTGGTTTAGAGCTTTCTAAATTATGGAAATCCTGTGGAACCATGGAAGTGCAGGGCAGGAGATGAAAAATGCAAATTTCTGTTTCAGTTACCAGCTCTGTCATTTTGAGTATGGCCTCACTTAAATTAATAGCAGTCATGGATCATCCAAATGCTGAAGAAATTTGGATGCAGAAGTTCCAGAGGAGGAAATGTTCCAGGAAGGAGGAGGTAGGAAGTTCCAGGCTGGAGGTAGTGATGCTAGTCTCCTTTCACTCTGATCTTGCTGGGATTTGAAACCCAGCCTCAAGCATCATCACGTCRTAACAGAGGATATCCTGAAAGGAAACTRAATGGGGAATTGGACCACTGTGGCWTTTACTGTGGGATGCAGCCCTCTTGACAACATGAGACAAAGTCTTCCCTCATTTTTCTCCCCTCCTTGAGCCRTGAACTCACTCTGAGATCATGTCAGAGGATCTGCTGGGGTGATAGAGRAGCGTGGTACAAGAAATATGGAAAACAGATGCTGATGTCCCCATTTCTCAAGTGCASAGGAAATTTTAATTTGTATGTTCCTCCTGCTAATTATGCTAGTTCTGCAGTAAGCAAAAAAAATCCAGGTTTGTTACTTAAAGCCAAAGTCTTCCCATCTCAATCCATGCAGTTCCACAAAGACAACTTGACCACTACTGTGGAAAAGAAATATTGTACTTGAGGAAAATAGTTCATGTTCAGCTGACTGTAAATCTGTTTCAAAGGTTAAACTGTTCACTCTTCCTTGTCAGTTTCCAGCTGAAGCATTTTGATTGGTGGGAAATCAAATATTTGATTGGGAAATATTTGCTTTAGTTGCATTGTACTTTAAGAAAGCATCCAACTGAAATTCAAAATGAAAACTTAGGGTCAGACTGAGAAAAAATAACAGATTTTTCTAGTTAGTGGAAGTTCAGTTCAGCACCTGTCTTTCACTCTGCAAATTATACACTTCTCTCCAGATTTCTCTCTTTGACTGGAAGATGAGTTTCAGCTAATTTCCTATATTAGTTCACAGGTTTTGTATTTGCATCTTTTTGTATCTTTGCACATTTTTGATATCTCTGGTTCCCAGTGTACTCAGAGGTATTTGCAGGTTTCTGTCCATTTGTTTTGAGAGAATTTCATTAAGCTTTTTATTTGATCTATTCCCTAAATCGCTAAKGCTAACTTGCCATATTCCCAATGCACATTTTGCCCTGCATTACTTTCCTGCCTGACAAGTCTCTTTGCATCACAGGTTTTCRGTTCTATGCTGGTGATCTTACAAAGACTGGATATGAATTAATTTTGGGACATGTTTTAAATGATAACAAAGCCAGACAGTTTTCATATACCTTTCCAGCTTTGCCATCAATTCTTAAAAAAAAAAAAAATCAAGTTTAGCTGAAGATATTTCTTCTTTTTAAAGTTTTCTGTTTTCTTACACTTACCTTTTGGTCAGTCACTGGAGACTTTGAAAGTGAAGACTATGTATGGTACAGTTGTTTAATTTTTAATTTCTTTTTGAAGTAAAGCAATATTATCTGTCTCTGTGCATATGCATGTTTGATTGCCTGAATCCATGATATTCTCCTATACTGTCTGCTCTGCTGCTCCTGCAGATGGTGATGGCCAATAGCAAGTACCTYGGTTAGAAGATGAGGGCAAGGCCAACAAATAAAGTTACTTTCCCATCACACCCTCTCAGCCTCCTACTTCTCAGGGGATTCCTGGGAGACAGATCTCTTTGAATTGAAAAGTCTCAGTAGGACTCTTCTCTCAGAGCTCTGTCCCATTGCTTTTTCGACTCATACTTTCACAGAATCCTGTAGCAAAGAGTTTGAAAACATTATATATGTATTACATGATGGATACTTCAGTTCAATTATCTTGGATAGAAGTATACCCAGGTACTCAATTAAAGTAAACTGACAAGTCTTTTCCTCTCATTTCTTGTCTGTTTTCCCTGTTTCTTGGCCTTTTTGCCCCTTAAAATAACTGTGTTATAACTACTTCAAGGAGGTAAAAGCCCTGAGGAGAACACAGCTGAGGAAAGCAATTTAATCAGTTTATGAAGCTGAGGCTTTAAAACAAGWAACCCAGACAGCTACCCCAAGAGAATCTATACTTTTGCTCTATAATGTAGTCAGACAAACATACTATCGAAGAATAGATTAAGATTTGAAATACAATTAAGCTGCAATGAAACATTTACATTTGTTTTCACCAGAATGTATTTGATTTACTTCTCCTAAATGGACATTTAATGGACACAGCACTCAACCAATGACAAGTCATAAATTACYCATCCCAGGAGGGGCACCACACTGRGCCAGGTTTGGAGACAGCCTGCCAGCCACAGAGCTACCTCCTGTCTCCTCCTGAGTTTGGTGGAAGCAGTGGCTGCTTAGCAAGATAWAAATATATTGTTGCCTCTACCAGTGAACCGAAGTAAGTCATGAACACCAGCTGCTGCTTCCTCACATCCCACCTGTTCTGGTACACATACATGTCCTGATCAAACTGGAAGTCTGGCCAGCTCATTTAGGGGTTCTCCTTTGTGCTGCCTAATCCCTGTGTGCTTGAGCTACTACAGCTTCCACCAGCTCTTGGCATCAGAGTCAGTGCTCCCAGTTTAAACCTCAGAGCACTGAACAGTCTCCCTCTCCTCATGTAACATCAGCCAAGATCTGTTCATATACTGAATTTTTATCTTGTCTGCAAAGAATAATTAATCAGTTCACAGAAAACTTTGCCTGTTTGGAGAAGGAAWTTTTTGTCTTGTATTCATGCAAACTATGAAATATTTTTCCATTGCCAATCTTGAGGTAGTTATGGGTGGGTGGCAAAAAGAAAGGAGAAGTTATACAAGCAGTATAAAATATTTTTAATAGGTTAGAAAATAAAAACAAATGAAACTTTGTTTATAATATTTGAATTTCTTCTAAAAATGCGTCTTGCTGTAATTTCTAGTTTCACTGGTTACAGGGATGTCAATCTATTCCATTTACTGTTTTTTTAAAAAAATATTACAGCAACCTTAGGGTAATCTGAAAATGATGAAAGAGACGCTACAGAATCTTCCTTTCAAATGTACATGGTCCAATCAGATTATCTTTAAAACAAACCTCCAGTGTTGCACCTTTCCCAGGTTTTATTACCCACCTGAGCATGCAGATTTTCTTAAAGAGAGAATAAGTTTCCTTTTTGTCTGAGTATAAAATCTTTTCTGGTAATGAATGATGTCATACAGTTAGTAACATAAGTCCTTTATATGCTCTTTAAATCATTGCACAGCATAAGAATCAGATCTTTTACTTGCATAGCAATACCAAATTTCTGATTGCTCTATGCATTTATTATGCTCTCCAGGCATATAGCTTTGCAAGAGTCTAACCAGAGACAGAGAGTACAKGATAATCTGTTAGAGATTAACCAGAGGGTGGARCAGAACCTGCACAATGTAAGCCARTGATACTTTCCCAATGTCAAATTGCCATTGTATTCAGAGACTGGAAAGTTCCCATTATTCTGGGGTGTGTGTGTATGGGAGACAAAGACTAGTAAAACCACTGATTTTATCACTGTTATGATGTTTCCAAGGATTTAGAAATAGTAAACATCTATTTTATAATTTTTTTCTAGCAAAAGATGAGGGTTAAAGTTTCATAAATCAGTGACTAGACTTCCAAGGACAGTATATGAAGAACATGATCATAAGTTAACTGTAAAATGAGTGAATGATAGAGATTAGAAACCACTTAAATAGATGGGGCACTTTATCTAGAAAGTATATGGAGCAGCAAGAAGTACTCAGAAGTTAATAGGAAAAATAACCAAATTTATTGCTTATGCAAACATTTATTCAATTCATGGGAACCATCAAGGATAAGAAAATGGCTGAAGTATTACATACYACCATTATTTCAGAAAACCTTGGGATACACCATAAAACTGTAAACAAGATATATGAGAAGTGATACTTATTTTTGGGAAGGCCTGCCTTTCAAGCAACTGAACTCTGGGTAGRGTACTGCAGCAATATATTAACATTCACTTAGTGTCCAGTCTGTAAATTAAGTGGAAATTGAAGCACGTTTTCTATGACACTGTAGTTACATTAAAGAAAAGGGATCCACTAAACAGGCTTGTGTATTCAACAAGACATTAAGACCAAGAATTAGTCATGTTACAATGTAAGTCAATTAAAGGGGCTGCTGTGCTCTCTTGGGTCCTGTTGATTCTTTCTGATGTGAATATTCCCCCTTCTTATTCTTGCTGCACACACGTAGAGAGATATCAGCTAAGGAAAGGMTTACAGGAATGAAAGGRAAGAGGSAGGTACAAAATGACAATTTTCTTTTTACCATAAAGAACAGTATAAGATAAGGGAAGTCATGATTTAACAATTTAATTCTTGAATTTCCAGACTCTTATCTCCAGTATGTCTATCAGCATCACACTGTTTGCACCACACATTTGCTGAAGGCTTATGAACACAACTCTCTCACTGCAGTTAAATCACTTGTAATATATGAAGGTAGAAATATGTCTTTAGGAAGCTCTGAGAAGTGGGAACAGAGAGCGTGATAAAAAGGTAGTGCAAATTTTGCTAGGAGCACTGGGTAGCTCTGAAATTAACTTCCAATTTAGTTGCTCATAYATTTTTTTATATATAAGCTGAAATGTTCATACAGGATCTGCTTTAGAGGAGACAGCCTTAGGACATTTGGAACTGAGGCCAGAGGGAAAAAAAAATCACTGGGTAATGAATAATCARTATGGGTTTACTTGTAATATTCCAGTCACTCTAACTTTTGGAGTAAGGACTAAAAATATTCTTTGGAGGAGCAARAGCTTTATAATGAGGGGTGTACTATTTTTTTGCCCACCAAATCTGACAACATGGAGGGAACTGTGAGCACTTAAAGAAGGACAAAATACCAAGCTAGTATTGTGGAAAAGACAAAATGCCGTGACAGAGACCCTGATGAAATGGGAATGGCTGTGCCATCAAACCAGTCAGTATGACAAGTCTGAGGAGTGCAGGTTGGCCTTGAACTGGAATGAGGTCCCAAGGACTTGGATCTGGAGCATTCCTCATTTTATATTTTTATAGCTGGCTGAGCCTCCTTCAGTTGGCACTCATCCACACCAAACTGTGTCTTGCTTTAAAGACTCAGACTATGGGTCTTAAAGACCCAGCTTTCCAATGAGTTTTCCATCTGCTTTTCAGCAGTTTTATCTAAACCATGTTTCCTTGGCTCATTGACGACATCATCCCTGTGCATGACCAACATGAGAAGAATCTGAATTCTGTGATTACATTTTCACTTCTGCATGGATTCTAATCTCTCTTTGCATACATACCAAATTCTGCTTTTGGGATAAATTAGGAGCGTGTGCTGAAACAGGCCTATTTTTTGAAGGATCCTTGCTTYAGTTGTAGCAAATGCTAAATTCTCTGTGTAGAGAATGGAAAAGAAATTGGGGGAAAAGAATGAATAATGGTCTCCTGGCTGGGGATGTTGAATTCCATCCAAGAGACTGGATTATAAATGTACATCTGACAAAAATTTCTCAGTGTGATCCTGGGCAGGTCATTCACCCAAACTTCTCACAGGTGTTCTGTGTTGTGTTTTTTACCCAGTTAGGTATCAGTATGGCTGGGCTCATGCTGTTTTGTTGCAGAAGTGCCAAATAGAGACAAGTCAGACTGCRGGAAGTTTTATTATTTAAAGGACTCAAAGATTTTGAGAAACAGATTTGTTCCAAATCAGTGTATATTCTTTAGATTAGGTCATTTCTGGTGGGTCCATTTTTATTGAGCAAGTGATTTCACACTGTTTAAACAGAGTAGTTAATTTTGAGGCTGTACTATCATAGAAGAAGTCTATCAGCTTTTTAAAAATTTGAAGCAACATAAAAAAATCAAAAAAAATACACCTCAATTTAGACATTGGATATTCTCAAAATTCAATGTTCCTGTCAAGAAGAAATTTCAGAGTGTATTGAAAAGAACCATGTTTGCAAAATCCTGCTTTCAAGATAAACATTTATTCTAGAGGACAGGATTTAATTTGTTTCCATTGCTGGTACTCTTCACAATGATAAGCCAAAGGTGTGRGGTGTCAAAGACACATTGCTTTTTAGTGCTGATGTTCTGAAAATTTAGGGCCCTGAAGTCTCAAACTGGTCACTTTAAATTAATGGGTTTTTTACCCTAATGGATCTGTGCCTTGGCTCTCCAGCCACAAAGTGAGGATAATAAACTCTCAGRATTTTTCTGTGAATATTCAGAGATAACAGTAACAACTGTAATGGAAGAGCCTAAGAAGAAGAKACTACTTTTTCAGCAGGATTTGGATGTTGTGCAGTAAATAAGACCTGGGGCCATGCTTTGTAAAACTAAAAGGGCCAAGTAGCTCATCAGTAATTAAGTAGCAGCTGTTTTGTGTCCTGATGCAGCTGAAATGGCACAGATAAAGCAGTATCTGCTCATGCACCAAAACAGTATCATAAACATTACCCCCAAGAAACCGAGTTGAGATTTTACAAGGAATCAAATTCTGCTCTCTGCTCTGTGAGAGTTCACAGATTAGGAGAGATTGCAAACTATAAAGCCTGAAGAATAATTGCAAAAATTATTTCAGTTAAGTTCAGGTTGTCACAGATTCTCCTACACTTTTAGTAAATCTGAAGGAATACATATCTCTGAATTATATTGAGAGAAAACAGTATGAATTTATTCATAGTATGCTTGCTTTTTCTACCAAATTTTTCAGGCTAATTAATGAAACATGTACGAAATATGTGCTCTCCTAAGGTTTCAGTTCCAGAAGATTTTAGGAGAAGTCTTTCCTGTGTGCCAATCCTTATTTATTAATTCTAGGTCTTGCTAGAGGCAGTAGAAAGCAGTTACAGAATTTGTTATATGGTATAATAGCCAAAAAAAATTTTATCATATTGAAAAGAAAGCAGTGAATTCTATCTATAACAAATCCTCAAAATGAAAGTTTTACCAGGCTTTTAAGTTGTAAATTGAATATAACTGCTGAAGAACTGTTGAGAACAGGCAAAGTCTTAAATTACATTAAATGCAAGACACTCCTTTGAAAAGCCTCTCTACCTTCTTAATAAATAAAAAATAAGCAACTTTCAGGGAATCCCAAAGGGGCAAGCCAGATTTTCAGTGCCATCCAAACCTCAGAGAGAAAGGTCCTTTTTTTCTACTCTCCCATGTCTCTTTCTGAAACAACAGAAAAATTCGGTTTGAGCCTTATCTAAGAGTTAAGAATACTCTAAAAAGATAATAATTATTTTTACAAGCACAATGAAAATTTAAGGTAGATTTTAAAACAAACTATATCCATACTTTTAAAAAAAATTAACTATCAAAACTATTAATATAATTTTAWGGTTGTTACAAGTGTTATTAATACTGTGCTAACATTCTCAAATTTGTTAAATGAAAACCTGCTTGAATAAAGAATATCTGTATTCACTTGAGGATTACCTGGCTATAAGGCATTATTTATGCAGCASACCTTCAAAAATATGATAGACAGTACTCTGCTCTTCTGAATTTTTAAGAACTGTATGTATGTCTGTGGGGACTCTGTTGAAGAATTGCTTTAAGAACTTAAAAAAAAATAAAAATCAAACACTTAATTTGAAATTACTTATTTATAAAAACATGCATGTTTGGACTAACTTGAAACAGAACCTGAACTTCTGTCAAAGGTTAACTGACCTTAATAAATATCTGAGAAAAAGCAATGAATACAGGAAAGACCTGAAATTGGAATTATCCCAACATGGAGCACACGTATCCCCTGCAAGAACATGAACTGAAGAAGCTGCCAACTCTGCACAAAGGACAGCAGCAGCTCACATGCAAATTTGRGAGAGTCCTGGACAGATGTTCTCTCTTTTCTGAAACTATGGAACCTGGAAGGTAAATTATCTTCAAATAAAACAAGGAAAGCTGAGCACAATTCTTATGTTTCACCTTCAGTTCTTTTGCTATCTCAGCACTCTCCCCAGATTTTTTTCAAGGAAACAATCAAGAAAACCAAGGAAGGAGCTGATTGACAGTGTCATGAATTGTTACTTGCTGTTTCACTGTAAATTCTGCAATATAAGAGTATCACCCTAACACTCTCACCAAAGTAAAAAGAGCCAAATTATGAAAACCTACTGATTACATTTATCTCCTTCTTCTAATGATCTAAGAAATAATTAAAAAATGGTATTTTGTTTTATACACCAACAGAATYTCMTGCTGAACAGCAAAATAACYCAGACTATAACCTTTAACAYGKTACAGTAAATTCATTYTCATCATATAAGATTTTCTGACTTYAGRCAGTAACTCAGACAACTGATGAACCAAACTTAAATATTCCTTTTGACTTTACCTGTCTTATTTAGGATCCTTTCATGTGAGTTTTATACATAATGTCCGAAAGGGACAGACTGACACTAAATGGGCTTCTCTTGGCTGGCTGCAAACTGTGYTGCTACACCACAAAACAGAAGCCAGGTCACAATTTGAGTGAAACGTGCTTCATTGACTTAGATGGAAAAGACTTCCCCCTCTCAGAGGGCACATCAGTCTCCACATTGTGTCTTTTATTATATCAGGGAATTCAGTACCAAATGCTTTGTCTCTTTTCTAATGATAAATTTTTTCTGCTTTATCACTTACAATTTTCCTCCAAACATGGAAAAGAAGTTAATTAACTAGCGAGTCACATTTCTGAGTAGCTTTTGAGAAAAGTAGTGTTTAAGGTCCTGTCTGACACATTCAGTTTCTCCACATGGTTGGGTGACTTCTTGGTATGGTGCTAGGTTAAAACTACRCTTTGTGCTCTGCCAAAGCTGTTCTAATGGGATGTTGTCCATATGTACCACACGTGGGGGCCAACAGAAGGACTCAGAGCAGCCTGGATTACTTTTTACTTTATATGATTAACATTTCAAGCAGATTTAGTGCTGCTAGGTTCTGTGGGAAAAATCCCATTGCACTCTGACAAGTGTTTCATAGCTGTTTGTGCTGACATCCAGCACTAATTGGTTTTTGGCACTTTGGAGGACATTTGAATTCAACCATCCACTCTGTAGATTTGTCTGSGAGCTCCATGCAGTCTATACACAGATAGCCCCTAATTAGCCTCTCTGGAGGTACTTTCCCACAGCTACTCGCAGAGCATGATGTTGTCTGTGTAAGCAGGAAGCATCGGGCTTATTTAAAATGCTTTTTCTTGRTACAGAGTGTACCTCAGAACTTTTGCTTCACAGCTGGACTTCTGCTAATGAATACATTAAAAAAATAAAAACAAATTTTAAAGATAAAATCTCCTCGGTGCCTTAAAGGCAGGACTTTTCAGGTTCTCAGTTCAGGACAGATTTCAGGACACCTAAACCTGCCAGGTGAGTAATATTCTATGTCTTTACTCAATGCCACAGAAAGAGACTGAGAATGCCAGTTAAAGGACGCGATGATGGTGTGGCCATGTGCATGTTGGAGGTGTTACTCATGGTAAACACAAGAGGAATTTTACATTTAACTTTTCAAAATAAGAGTACTACTTTTKAGATTCATCTGCCTAGGCCTAGAGCCATAAAGAGCTTACAGGTACCACAGGGGGCTGTTCAGGGCTCCTACAAGCGGTTCCTTTGGTCATCTGCCTTTTAGCCTGGCATATTACATGCTGTATGCAGGCATCTTGGGAAGATTATTCTCTAGAGATCTCTTATATGGACTGGTGTAAAGACTGATTTCACAATTCTTCCCACCCTGTATCAATGTCAAGACAAAGAGACTGCTAATTCAAGGTAATGAACAGTTAGACTCATGACTTTGCAGCTCCTAGAGATGAGAGGTTATTCACAGAACAGGAAGAGGATACGAATTAAATCTCTGCCCTCTGGCTGATGTGCCATATCAAGGGAGGTATCAGAAGTAGGAAGTAAAGCTAAGAGTAAATGAGGGGGCTTATGTTCTTATGCCATCAGCCTGCCTACTGAAAAATAAAGTTGAGCCCTTGGTTAGGCCAGTGGTGGTGTCTCAAGGTGCTGTGGGTCAGCTGTGCACCACATATTCGTCTCGAGGACACACTGGGGCACAGGCGGGAGAAAAGTGCGTGCAAAATGTTCCACTTGTAACYAAGCCAACTTGGACTGCTTTGTGCTGGGGAAGAGACAGAGTGTTTATAGGGTAGCCAAGAGTGGAGGCCAGAAACTTCAGCATTGTCCTGCTGACTGTCCAGATTTTCAGTGAYGTAATGGCACAAATCATCTCTTAGGAATTAGCTCTTTTGCTGCCTGATCTTCTACTTCCATCCTATGCTATGTGTAGCATGAAGCATATGCTGTGGGAATAGAAACAACAAATGAGTCTGTTTTCTTCATTTCAGATGCTATTTCCGGTTCTCTYCAGGGGAATGCAGCTGCAGATGTAGGTATACTCAGTAAGGGAGGTGAAGAAATGGAAGTTTCCCATGTTGCAAGTGATGGAGAGCTCTTGTTTTCCCCAAACTCTTTAGATAATGAAGCAATAGCAGTGTGAGGAACTGGGAAAGAGTTTCTACTTTGTTCTGTTTAGCTAGAAGATTGTGTAAGCAAAATCAGGCTGCCACTACTACTCACAAAAACTCACRAAGGCCAGAGGCTCAAGATGTACAAGCCATCAGGGAAACAAAGCAACAGAGTRGGTGACAAAGTAAAGTGGATGACAATTATTCAAGTTGTTTCAGAAAAACAAAAAAAATATTTTGGAAAAAAAAAAGCCTTTGTTAATAATTACTTTCCTCCTTTTAACTTCAGAAAGGCTGCTGGAGAACCTCGATAAACATGCTAGGAAAACAAGTTGAACAAAATAGTTTCATTCCATATGTGTGAATCTACTTAAACTCAGCWGAGAAAGCATAAATCCTAATGAAAACAAAGTGTATGTATGTAAAATTGGAATTCAGACTTTAATTGTGCTGCATCTGCAACAGCTGTAATGCAATTACCATTGAATATAATTTATTTCCTTTTTCTGAGCTGAATTTCTTTTTCATTCTCAGTTTTGCCTTAAAGAATATGGATATAATTTCCTTATTCTGAATGCARATATTGCCACTGAAGTACCTCCAAATTCTCTCAATTCACCGGGCACTGGAACAGCTGTTTACAAAGCAGTCTGGATCATCCAAAGACCTCATAAGACAAGCATGAAAATTTGGTTTCTATTCACAGTGGGAAAAATAGCATGGTTGCAAATTGTGGAAGAAAATGTTCTTTTAATATAAGCCATTTCTTGTCAGAACAATATGACTTTGTTCAGAATTAAGTGTTTCAAAGGAAATCTAAGGAAGCTGGCACAGTTACTTGCAAATGGTACATTTTGCCCTTCTTTCCTTTACAACRTTTGTGTAGGTCAAAGTCTCCTCTTTCCAAGTGGGAAGGATGRCTCAGAAGGAGAGGTGTCCATTTAGGATCTGACACATCTGGGTCATGTTCTGTACTGCATTGCACAGTTATTGCCGGAGTTTACACACAGCATCCAGACCCAACTTGAAACTAATGTCAAAATGCAACCCTGAGACATCACTGACATTCATAAAGTCCTTGCAGAGTTTTAAGCTCTTGCAACTTTTTCCTTTGCATAGGTGATGTTTTCAAGTGGTGATTGGTGTTCTGAAAGGATATGTTGCTTACAGAAAGGAGCAGCTGCAGAACAAGAGTTTCTGGGATGGCTATGTGTTTTTTTTAAATGTAATAAAACAATGTTTAGAGTATCATTCTGGCTTAGATCATCACTGTGCCTTATTAAAAGTATAAAAGTTGACCTATATCTATCTCCTATAAATTGAGAGAAGAGCAGCAGGCTCTTGAATACCTTACAGTGTGTTGCTCCCAGTCCATTTTTGGAGCCGTTATGTTTGTTCATTTTTTTTTGTCTAATTAATTACAATATTAATTATGTCTAAGAATGAAGAAAGAAAACAAGAAGCTGACTCTCTAAGCATTGGCAGGCAAGAGAATTGAAATGAAAGTCTCATTTTACTCTCTGTGCTTTCCAGCTGGCTGTTCTATACACTTTCACAGAATTACAGTATTATTGAGGTTGGGAAGGACCTCTGGAGACAAGTAAGACAGAGGTTCTTTGAAGCTTTAGATTTTACTCACAAGCTATACCTAAACTGCAGGAAATGCAGACCTCCCAGCTCCCAAACCCTTTTGTCCAATTTACCTGCATTCTGATTCAGTGTTAGGGTGAGATTTAGGTGTGTGCTTTTTCTTCCTCACTTCTCCTCCCCTGCTRTCATTTACACAGGAAGAAGCCCCCAGAATAACACAGGCTGAAAGGACTCTGGGTCCTCATTTGTGAAGTGAGGAAAGTGCAACATTTCCAAACAGCAACACTTAATGTGCTTTCCAAGGATTAAGTCTTTATGAAAGTGTCAGAGGAGCAATCATTTCTGCTAAATACATTTCTTTCACTTCATACTAAGYAGTACATAACAAACTTAATTTAATCTTTGAGCCTCCCACATTTCATAACACGGAGGGTTTCTGTAAGTCTGGCTCTTACRTGTTCTGCTTCCCATCTCATTTCCACACTTTGGTGCCACTGTTTGTACAATCACCAGGAAATGAGGGAGAGCTGTAAGGGGGGCATTTGCCTCCATCCTGTTGTTGAGGAGGATGTCCTGGGAGTCTGTGATCTGCAGCACAGGCACAGCCCTTCCCAGAGCAGTGAGAGTTGCCATGACCCTGCCTCTCCCAGCACCACTGGAACACAAACAGGACCAAGCTTCCTTCTTCCAAAGATAACCTCTTTTCTTCCAAATACAGGCTGATGATAGCTTCATATATGATACAYTGTAAATCTACACATCACTGGCCAGAATGAAGTCCCAGAAGAGAATTCATTTTGTGGGAAAAGACTGAGAGAGCTGTGCTCTTTCTCGGGGGAGAGGAAAACATTTCATGCTGAGCTAAAAGCTTGCATTTGTTATTTTTAGTTAAACTAATAAGTGTTTTGTGTTGGCAAAGATAAAAACAAGGACGTGAGAAAAGAAATACATGAACAAAAAAACCATGTCATGTTGAGGGAACAAATAGGTAAAGTATAGGGAGGCTTTAGGGGAATAAAAGCATAAACACTTTCCTACATTTTATAGGAATATTCTTTTTGTTGTTTTTTATTCTAGTACTGATAAAAACTGAAAATAAGCCACTATTTGTTTATGAGAGAGGGCTACCATTTCTTCCAGTTCTACTAAACTGCACTTTTTCTGCCTGCAGTTACAAGATTCAGACCAGATGTGGTTTTGATTTAAAAAAATAGTGATGGGAGAAGGAAGAAGGAGGGAATTTGACCACCATTAGTGTTTGCTGCACTAATAGTGCAGKCAAAAGGAGGTTGCCAAGAGATTCAGCAAACCTTGAGGTCCAAATAAATCCTAAGGAAATGCTGCAAAAGAACAATCATCTATTGGGAAGGATGATGAGAAAATTTCTACCATAGCATAACGTGTGTGGAGAAAGAGTGTTTGCTTGCTGAATGAGTGCAATGAGGAAAAAGAAAAGGTTTATATATGACTATGACCATGCTTTGCATTATGGTCACTGAGAAAGCAAGTGTTTTATCAGGCATGCATGCCAGAAAAACCTGAGGGCTTGTCCAGTGAGGCAGCTCTCATGAGATCACCTGATACATTGCACAAATCACATCYGAAAAACAGCTAAATTTTACAGTCAGTAAATTTCTGGTCTTCAGGGTTAAACACTTACAAGGACACTTAAATCCTTTTTTTGATCCAAAAAAATAATGTCCTTAGTGAGTTACAAAAAGGAAGAACAATATAAAATTTCATAATTTTAATTTATAACAATAGCACAGCGCGAGATTATTTATGCAAGCATGATTTTTTTGCTGTTTAACTGACTAAAACATATGAAAATTGAAGGTTTACAGTTCAGAAGAAYATGAAATTGTTTGAAAAAGAAATCTTAAAGATCCAAAGACCAAAATTCATATTTTAGGAGGTTCCTTAAATGCCATTCTAAATCCAGAATTATTCARAGTTTTCCATGTTACAATCTACACTGACCTCAGGGGATAATYATGAGGATGCTTTCCAAAGTTGAAWAGATTACTAATGCTTGGAAAGATAGAAATAAATCAAATAATTAGGATTATACTCAACAGAAATAAACATTACTTCTCCAAACAGGATACATGACAATTACAAATGAAATTATTTCATCCATCAGATACTTCCTGTTGCACTACTGGCTAGAATTGCTTATGAACATAATTTCCTTGAGTAAGAAGTTGTGATTGTAAATGTATAACATATGATGACCTAGTGCTTGTAATCTTATTCTAGGCAAAATTCAYACACTAATTTAATMATAMAAATTAGGTTTGTGAAAGAACTGACTCTGCAGTCCAGATTATGAATATTCTTTTTATTACCAGCAGATAGAAAAGGAGTTAGAACAGGGAGGAAAACTTCTTGTAAAATCCAACATACCTGCAGTCTAGTGAGTAGAATGTTGYAGGCCAAGGAAGCATATATGATGGGAAGAGTAGGGATTCCTTCATGGTTTTTCATGAGGTGCACCACCTTATTTGTATGGTTTGCAAAGAGCAGAACAGAACCATGCAAAATTGAGAGAATTGCTCATGATTTTAATCTGATCGGTAAAATATTGTCATTCATAATCTCTTCTTGCATCCCACCTGTTCCCCAAGCATTCCTTTATTTAAATCTTGTCAAAAGTTGAGTGGAATTTCACCTGCTTCACTCTCAAAAATGATCTGACCCCAGGTTGGAGATAGCATAAACTAGAGAACTAACTGTTGTATAGGTAATTAATATTTGTCAAAGGCAAAGACCATAAAATTGTTATTACTTGGATGCCACTTGTTTTCTTCCCCCAGCAGTTCAGAGCCCACATAGTTAAGAGCCACCAAAATGATGGATACAGGTGCCACTCTCAGCATTTACACCCAGGCAGTGATTGATTAGGCATGAGAAAGGAAAGGAGCAGATAAGATTCACACCCAGACAAAGCCATTCAATTTAGTAAGGAAACAACAAGAGCAAGAAGAAATTCAGTGGGTCAAAGTAGGTCTTTGATTAAATTCACAAAACCAAAAGGTTGTCAATCTACRTTTGAGATAAAGAGCAAAGTCCGTACTTTTTCTAAAAAGTTCAGAATTAAAAGAAAGACATCTTTATGCTGAGGTTAAAGGGGAGAATTGGTACATGAATTGCTTCTTGAAGAGRATCAGATACAAAAAAGAAGAAAAAAAGGGAAAGTTTATGTACCTTYTTATTTTATATGATGTAATTATAAGAATTATTTTTTGCATGCCATAAAGATATTTTTCAGAATACTCTTGGTTTTTACTCCCTCCTATTCCCTCTGAATTAATCATGAGCAACTGGAAAACTACTAGATTTATGACATCAGATGAAATGCAGGTGTTTCCTTGAGGGAGAAATATTTATTAAACTACCACCTAGTTTTTAATATACTAGGGACTAGAAAAAATAACACTATTAAAACTTTGTTTTCTATTTTTTAACACTTTTATGAGTTGCAATTAATTCTAATACCTGGAATAACAGCTGTGAGGAAAAMAAATAGTGTCTGTTAGAGACTTGAACTGTCTGTTCTGTTTAGGAAAAGTCTGAGATAGTTCTTTGTTAAGCACAGAAACTCTTCTAACTGAGCCAGGAATTACTAAATTTGACACTAAAGATATATAAAACATATAGTAAAATAATATAATCCTTTTACCACCTAGAAATTGCATTTAAAATAATTAATAGTTTACTTGGCAGTAAAGTTGTTGATTCCAGCTCTGGTTTACTCATTCCAAAAAACACAACACCCATCATTAATGTTAATGCAGATTTAAAGTCTCCTAAATGTTACTTCTAACTCTATCCTTCAGATACAACAAAATTATGGGAGATGATAAGGGCACAAATCTGTTGCTGAAATAACCACCRAAAGTCTGCTTGGGGTAATTCAGTCATGCAGGAATTGTGTCCATCCTGGTGGAGGGCAGATAGCAGCAATACCCTAGCTGCTCTAAGAGGGACTGTGTAAAACTGCATATCCCCAGCCTATCCCCTAAAATTTTGTGTATTAGTGCCAAACCTAAACAAGCTGAACCCCTTGTCACCTCCTGTAGCCCAGCTGCTGTCACCCTTCAGCATGCCCCAGACCATGCTGGGACAGGCTATTGACATGCTCACAGCACTCCATGTGTTTGTCCTCCAGAGATGCTGGCATGCCTTTCTGGAGTGGGATGGCCAGTCTTTACTCTAGAAGTAACTCCTTTTAAAACATTTATCTAAGATTTAATTTAGGAAAAAAGCATTGACTACATCCTTGATCTTCAGTGCCTATCCATGGAGTAGATTTTGTGTCTCAACCATATTGCCAAAAGTTAGCTCTCTTTAGCTATATCTAATTGCATTGCTCTAAAATCCTTCTGTAATATTTATTTCCTGTGTTTGAATGGCTTCTACCTCCTTATTAATGGAAATTACTCCTAGCACTTGAAATTACTGGGTCAATATTTAGCTTCCTTCATAATTTTCAAGCAACAGTAAAAGAAGGTTATAATCTTTAAAASGGTCCAAAAACCTGTGTGCATGTATTTCTGTATGCTGCATTCCAAAGAAGCTGTCTGTTCTCACTGAGTGTTCATAAAACAGGAGCTTAGCWGCAGTGTTGTCTCAGCTAATCTAAGGAGATCCAGCAAACCTTTTGTAYAGCTGTAAGACAGCCCCCTGGTTTGTTCTTTACTGACTGTCCTTTTCTAAGTACTGCTTGTGTTTTTAATTCCAAATACTATTGATTTTTATCTGATATCTAAGAGGGTACAAAGCCCAGTACCTCCCAGATTTTATCTTCAGCTCTTAGCTGGTTAYACTGTGTGAGTTATATTGATTTGAAGGAAAAGAATCTAATGGCAGCACTTSTTTTTAGATCAAGAGTAGTATGTATCTTGAAATTCTATTCCCTTTCATAGAAAGAAAATCTGTGACCTRAAAAACAATTTATTTATTTGTTTTCCATGGCAATCCTGGTTAGAACAGAGTCACCCTCTGTTCTGTGAGAAGATGAACAACAATAGTTCATGCTCCAATCATCTCCAGTAATTTACACATATGGAACAGGAGGAGTGCTGATGGTTACACAGAGAGAGTGCACYCTTAATGGACAAAGCCTACTTAATGCCTTAATGAATACAGTATTTTATTACATGCAAACTTCCAAAATAATTCAGAGAATTAGTGGTGTGCTGGAAATTGATGAAATAATMAATAATTTGAGAGAAATAAGCATGTCTTATCACACCTTTACACTACTGAACAAAAAWATATAAGCTGCTTATCTCAGATGGTGCAAAGTACTTCATAGTGGCAGCGCTACCTTCTTGTAGGGAATTCTGCAGGAAAAGTGTGAATGAGTAATGCAGCTGGAGTTTGCATTGCAGCTGAGTAATGCATCCAAAGCAGAGTGGTACAGAACCACTGGAAAATACAGGAAAGACATTTACAACTTCTGACTATGGTTGCACTATGTAGAAATGAAAAAGCCTGTAACAGAAAGCAATTTTTAAAGTGCTGATGCAAATAAGGTAAGAGTTCAAAGAAACAGTAAGAAACAGTCTAGACCACATTACTAGTGCTTGTTTTGCAAGAAATATCCTGCCTCACATTGTAAGCAAGACTGCTTTCTGACACTGAATTTAACTGGAACTGTCTTATAGGCAACATCAACTTCTGAGCTGGAAGTTCACCTGCTGCTGGAATAAGACCTCAGCCAGTGCTTGTACAACTGATCACTTACAGCTCTGGGCTCCTGACACAAAGTGCTGGTGCTTCCAACCTACTGTCCCCTCATGCCCTAGCCCAGCAGTCCCTTTAGCCCAGGCTGGAGTCAAGGCTGGATGGTCCATCCAGCCTGGGAAGGACACTCCTGAGCATGGAGCAGAGGAGGAGCACCATGCAAGCCCCAGCTCTCTGCACAACAACCACAACATTTTGTAGAAGAGGAGAACCTGAGGCAATTCAGGAAGCATTGTAATATATCTGATGATTTTTTCATTTTCTGTAGGATGAAGTGTTATTGAAAAAAGAAGACATTAGTGCTCACACAGCTCTGGAGGAGCTGGAAATATTCCAGCTGTTCAGTCAGAATCTCTAAACATATTTGGCTCTGAATATTCAGATTTCTTTAGCAGTGCTTTTGAATGTATTACTTAATTCTCACACAAATATGTATAAAAGAATAAATTAACTAAGTGAAATTATTTGTAAATATATTTTCATCGTTTCCTTGGCTATATTATATCCATATTAATATCCATARTTTTCATCTGCCATGCCAGTTGCTTTGGCTGTTTCTGTGTCAAATAATTTGTCTTTCTATCAYATAAACTACATGAGCATTTTTGAAATTGCTGTCCCATTTATTCCTTGATGGGCTATAACAGTCCTAATCAATATTGTGTTGGAGTCCATTTGGCCCACTGTGCTGTCATTTTTGCAGCAAATGGGAGTCATTTGCTGTCTTGCTGTCTCATACAAAAATAAAAAAAAGAGATTTATATTTTTTTATTCTTGAAGTTAACTCTGCTTGTTCTTTGTGCAGAAAGGAAATAAGAAAAAGCAGAGTTGTTTTTTTAATTTTTGTTTTTTCTACTAGAAATAACGAATATGTTTTCCATAGAAATGTTGGATGGGAAGGGAAAAGCTAAAGAATCTCCTACCTGCTGGACACCTTCAAAAAATTTGCCACTGACCATCTTACATAAGTTAAGGGTTAGTGCTCATAGCTGTGAGAGAGTCTTTTCTGCTGTGTTCATTTTACACCCTTGGAATATCATTCTGGGTTTAACATAAATTTGCTTGGATCTCAGCTTTAATATCAATTGATTTGTCATAGACACACCAACTGTAGGCAGGAAAGCATATCCTATACTTTTTTAAAGTGTTTCCATTTCCTATCTTATTTCATACCAAATGCAATCAATAAAAATTTTTGCTTTTTAAAAATAAAAAACTATAAATGCCAAAATAAAATTGTTTCCCAGTACCATTCCATATTCTCCTGAACATTCATACCATTACCTCTGGATTGAATGTCAGATGGAGAGCAGGAAGTTCAGAAAGCTAGGTTTTGTAGATTTTTATGAACTGTATTCAAAGATAAAAACAGAAAGGAGGAAATTTTAAAGTAGAACCTCTAGCACTAGCTTCTTTTTTCAGTTTCTCTTTCTGTACCACTCTGAAATGTTACTTCAGGTTGAGCCTTCTCAACGGTGTAGAAACTCAGCTTCTGCAGAATCACAGAGACCTGCCCATTTTGAGCTCGTTAATTTTGCAATTACAGTTGAATACTCTCTGGTAAAAAACATGTCTATCTTTTCCTCTCTTCTATCAAAATGTTCTATGTGGCTCTATGGTGCCTGKGAATCTTTTCAAGGCTTTTTCTGCAGTTTGCATGACGTAGGGACTTTTCTACCATCTGCATCCTTCTTCCTCTGCAGAAAGCCTTCAATAAATGTCTCCCAGCTCAGTTGGTCACCTTTACAAATAAGCACACATAAGCAGATTAACTATGACCTATTTTCCCCAGTACACTGGGAACATAAAAGGTTTCTTCCCCACAACCCTGTATTCTGCAAACAATATCATACTATTAATTTTCTAACATCAACTAGCTATTCTCAGAGTTCTCAGTCACTGCAATGCCCTGAGTATTTAATTATCTCTGCTTTTCATTAAGTTCTTTTTCTGGTTTAGACAGATCTGTATTCCATCTCAAAAAATTATTTCCTTTCCTCTTTTCCTTTCTCRGCCTTTCCCCACTTTGGTATGTCATATAATATTTATCAAAATTAAGCTCCACAGAAAACAAAATTATTTAAAAGACAGTTTTAGATGTTGTAAAATCTGTAGCCAAACCACATGATAATCTAAGTCATTATGGTGTTGAATACCAGAAATTAGTTGTTAATTTTCTGCCTCTCCCTCTTTCCTTAGTTTTCAGAGAGACTTTTCGGTGTCACATAACAGCATCTCAAAAGATACATTCCACATTCTTCGTTATGTGTCTTTTAACCTCATGTACCTCTTAGATTTTTCTCATCTCCCCTCTGCAAAACAAATTATATTAAAAGCAAAGCTTTGTTTCTGCCTTTGACTTACAAATTTTTGGTGACTTCAGTATGCAGGACTGCAGGCATTMTCTCAGTTAGCTTCACTGATTATTTTGAAGCTTTTGCTTCCCAGTAGGAATGCAGTACTTCAGTGTACAGTCATTCAAAGGAAGGCAAAGTTACTCTTCATGTCCATAGGAAGGACGCTTCTATCAGCTGATACAGATGATCTTTTTTTTTTGGCTAGCAACAATATTGTGCTCCATTAAGAAGATACAAACTGCTTTAGGTCAACCTGCCTAGCATAAAGATGAAATTGCTATGGCAAAATTCTTGGAGAAGGAGACCTACTAAGGGAGGCAGCAGAATCAAAGCATGCCATGGGTGCTTGCAGTTCATACCAAGAGAGAACATATTAAAAAAAAAGAAGGAGCTTGCATATAATTCTTCCTTAGTAAAATTTTTWAACTTAATTTCCACACTTTGAGCAATGGATTTGATTCTACAGCTCTCTTTATCCTCAAACCCACATTTCAGTGTGTCTATGCTCTGTAGCCTAGTAAGCTGGTAGAACACCCTAAAAATGATGTTTCTTCATTTTAAAAGAAGCTTCTAGTTTGCCATAACCATGTGCTACACATTCATGMGCTGCATAAACGTGTATTCTGATCTGGAATTTTCATTACCAGCAGAAAATTGCCTTAAAAATACTTCACTTGGACACTAACTGGTGACTCTTGAGGACAGATAAGATCTGATTCTGTGGACAATGCCCTTTTACTCATAGGAAGTTCAACCTAAAAGTATTCCAGTACATTGGAAGTCTTGAGTGTGTTGCGGCAAGTCTTGAGTGTGTTGTGGCATCTGCATCTTTCACCTGTTTTATCTTTTCAAAGGTTCCTGCTTCACACTGGCAAAAGGAGCCATCTTTGCAGACCTTTTGAAACCAGACTTGGCATGAAATCAGGGAGAACTAGGTAAGACAGGTCTTGGCATWTGTTTAATAGTTTTAAGATCAGAAGGAGATGGGCCTTTACAATTCTCATTTTGGAATGATTCATTATTTTTCTTCCTGCTTCTGCAAATAGCTAATGTCAATCAGTCAAATGCACACTTAAATGTGCAGCTGAGCCATGAAAAATATATCTGTCAAAAGAGAGACTGAGTATTATGACTCTTTCTGTTTGAATACTAGTGTTGATGCAAGAGCCATTCTCCGAATATTGTCCAAAACGAAACTTTTGTCTTTTCTTGTCTTTTTGGATGGGCAATGATATTTATTCCATTGAACAGAAACAGGGTAAACCATGACTGTACTGAAAGTTTCTAGGAGATGGGTGTCAGTTGTTTGAAAGAATTCTTGGGAATACATTCAGTTTTTCTGAGGGGCATTTAATGGGCCATCAAGGTTATTGTTTCTGATTAAAAGAGAGAAAGGAAGGTTTAGTGAAGGAAAGRATGGGAAAAGGTACATTAAGACCATTTGAGTTGAAGTCACAGTAACGTCAAATAAGGGAGTTGGTAATTTTCAGAGATGTTTTGAGAGAGATTCCGAGATGAGCTTCAACAAATTTATTTTGAGAAGAACCCATTGCAAAATCCCTAGATACTTTTGTACCCAGTCATTTTCCGAAAGAAAGGATTTCATGGTACAAATTTTCAAGAAATGTTTTCACTCATTTACCCATAACTGTTATACTTGCAGGCTATCTTTGTGCCCAAACGTTGTCTGTACAATCTTTAGATGAACAAGAAAACACCACTCAGAGATAAATTGCAGAAAATTGTTTTTCCATTAACTGATAATGCTGAACTGTCAAGTTTGATGGCTAAAGGATAAAATTAGGAATGAAAACAAGTGCTTCATGCAATAGCAAAGAGCAAGTGAAAAGAAAGTGTCAGTCTTCATTTGTTGAAAATCACCCATTTCTAACCAGACTGGATTYGCAAGCACCAAGGATGTCAGTAGCTGAAGATTGAACACTTCTGTGCTTTACCATCAGGCCCTTTTTTTATTGATGGAGTCAGATAGGAGAAAAAGAACAACAGCAAAGACTAATATAAGATAAAAAAACCTTTTTGAAGCTGCTCAGAGGTTTTAAGTCTTCAAAATAATMCTGCTAGAAGTGATTTAGTATGCAGAAAGATTGCTAACAGTTGAATTGATTCTAAAATTCTGCCAGTGTGCAACACAGAAAGCATGTGACTTTGGTATAGCTTCCCATAACACCTGCAGCAAARATTATTTGCCCTCTTCTAGGTCAGAGAACCTCTTCATTATTTAAAATGCTACCAACATTTTAACCTTTGGTGATAAAGTGTCCCTCATATGGTGCCTGGCATTATTTTTTCTAAATTTGAATGAAAATGAATGAAAATGGCATTTTCATTCAAATTTAGAAAATGATATTTTGTCATTACTGTACATCACAAAATTTTATTTTATGGCATTCTATTTCATCAGTTAAAGAAAACATTTGAAATTAATCACAGGCAGGGATTAGAGTTTGCATATTGATATCCAACCTGAGGAAGAGCAATTTCAAATATTAAGACTGYGAAGAAACATTGATATGCTTTCATAATTTAATTTTGTCATATATTTCAGTGCTGTTTTGGAGCACACAGTGTGCAAGCAAAAACAATGAGCAGAAAAGCACTGTTTGAATGTTAGGRTTATAYATTAATACAATGAAAAATCATTGTTTCCTTCACTTTAAATTACAGTTCTGTGATAATTAGTAATTTTGTCCTGTTTTGTCAGGTTTTGCCAATAGTAACTTTCTTTGTTACTGTATTAACATAAATTTTTGAGTCAGGTTTCCTCCCATTAATAACTAACTACTGACAAAGCTCAATCAGAACATGCCAAACATAATGCAGTAGTATTAMCTATGAAAGAATTGACTATCACCACTTTCTATCAGACTCTTCTTTGGAATTTATCAAGACTATTCTTGTCCATCAGACACAGAAAAAAAATATTCCTGGTCTCATTTATATTCTATATGCACTGTGTAGTTTGGCATCAAAAAGGAAAACTTCTCAAAGCATATTTAAATCAAAAGTAGCTTTCTAACCCAACTGGTGCTGTAGTTAAATTCCACTCATTCTTCCTTTTGTCTTGACAGCCTAGGAATACTGAGAAATTACATTACTTTCCTTCAAACTATTAAAATGCAATTTGCCAGGTATCACATTTTATAATACCCAATGCAATCTGTATTATATCATTGTCAGGAAAGAAGGCAGTGAAAGCACAGACCTTCAAGCAACCAAGTCCAATGGGCCAAAGGGGAAAGAGAATTAGGTAGAAAGGGAACATAATTTGATATCTGAAATACTGACTGTGCATAAAGAGTTGGATAACTCTTGTCACATTCACTGTGTTCCACTTCACTTCCAGCTGCCAGAGTTTTATGCTAATAAAAAAAAGGAGAAAACCAATATTTTCAGATGATGAATATTTCTGAAGTATTTCAAACGAGYCAGACAGAAAAAGGAAACATAAGGTGAAAAATATACTGGAAATGAAATGTGATTAGAGACCATTTTTATTCGTGGGGAAGAATAAGATTTAGGGAAGGAAGAAAATTTGCTCATGGAAGTCCAGCTTTTGAAGGGGTCTACAGGATTAATAAATATCTGTTGATCATGTAGTCACAAAAGCGTTGATGTTGGAAGGGACTTCTGGAGGTCAGCTGGTCCAACCCCCTATTCAAGCAGGACTATCAGCAGCAGAGCTGGTTTGCCCAAGACCATGTTGAGTCAGATGGCTTTTGAGTATCTCCAAAGAGGGRTGTACTATGTGCTCCATTTCTTCTCGTCCTGTCACTGGGCACTGCTGAAGACAGCCTGGCTGCTTCTTCTTCTCACCTTTCCTTCATGTGTTTATGCACATGTATTTATATACATTTAKAAGAATACAAACCCTCTCTGATGTCAGATAACACTCACTGTTTTCACTCATCCTATTTTCCTATAAAGCAGAGAGCAAAGAAAGTARCCTCCTTTAACAGTAATCATTTAACATGGTAAATAAAAGAGTTTTCAGGTAAGGATCTATGAAAAATACAGAAGCAAAGGATTTAGAGTAGCTACTGAAGAAATTTTTTTTTAAATTGAACTTTCTAACTGGTGGATTCCCAAACTCTAAGTTTCTGTATTTCCTTCTTCAAACTTCCTGTGTCACAACCTTTCATAAAATACTCAAGGTTTTCTTTTTAGTATTTAGCTTAAGGATCAGTCCCTGAAATTGATGAAGAAGAAACAGAATGGTAATATAAAACCACTGAGAAAATGTTACTTGGATGGGTGATATTTTCCACCTAATAAAACTGAACTTGGGTATCTGGTGTTAGATTACTTGGGGAACGAAATTATTGACTCTAACCCCTGTTAATACCACTGTAATAAATTCTAARCAAGATCTTGTTTGAATTTCTCCCTGATATTGTTGCATTTAGAGTTAGGGTGCAATACATTTCACATGAATGCTGTATAAACATAAATGTGGCTTTGTCCAGCTGGTTGAATAAAATAGCTGTAAAGAGTCTCAAAATTTTTAACTCAAAAAATTCAATATTCACTTTCTAAAGAGAATCAGGTAACCAAAGCACCACATGACAGCTCATTTAAGCTTTGTTTTTAAATTTGGGAATCTTTTCTGAACAGTGTAATACTTGGCTCTTAAAAATCTAAGGATTGTGCTGTACCTTTTTTGAAGATTTAAGTGTAGACTGAATGCTGCAGAAATAGTTCAAATTGTTTCAGTTCCTGGAGGTTATGTTCTGGAAGACACAACATTTGGAACTTTGTTGTTGATTCCATGTATTGTAAAGAAATAGAAATAGTTATCTATCAATATATTAGCATGGTTTAACCAAAAAAGTGTACACATAATTCTGAAGTGAGCTGTGATCACCAGTTTTATCACTGACAAGAACAACACAYCTCACCCATGGAAACACACTTCACACAGGGACAGATTGGGCACTGAATAATGTAAAACAGACTTTTGCAGACTTTACAAACTTATATCAGGGAAAAAGCATTTTTTAATGTCCTTTCTGCCACAGGAGTTCAGAATAGTTTGTATGTGTCWAATTAAATAACATGAGAAGAAAAATATTCCACTGTACTCATTCTTCCCTATTGAAAAAACAAACATATGGCGCATGTTGAGTACATTCCTTCAGACTTTATTTAGGAAGTGCTTTAATGAGATGGATATTACATAAAAACTTATGGAATAGAATATGTTTGATAGAAGGATTAGCATGTAGAAACCACAATTTATGCTTAAAATATTTTTTAGATTCCTCATAAGCTTTAAGACACACTGCTGTTTAAAAAAATAATAATTTCAAACACATTAGGAGCTGAAGAGACAAAGATATGAAACAAATCTTGAGAGAAAGCATGTTTTACCATTTGTTCTTAGCATATTCAAAGTCTCTGGGATAATCACTTAGCTTTCCTTCCCACAAAATCTTCTGTTTCCTGTCAAACAATCAAAATATGGATAATGGAAYGTAAAGAAAGTCTTTTAGAACACTGGTTTGAAGATATACAGTAGACATTTCTGTCAAGTTAGAAGGACCTTCCAGGATACTGTCTTGAGTGGGYCTAAAAAAGGGTGGCATGCCCAGAGGACAATTTTAATATTTGGGATTCAGCTAAACATTGCTTGGAAAAGTCCCTTAGAGCATTAGGAACTTGTGCCCAATAGAACAATAGTCCAGTACAAGCTGGACTAACCCCAGGGCTGATAGAAGTTGCAATTACCTGTAAGTGYATTACTGTAGAGTCAAATGCCCTGTATAATGGGTGTGTGTTACAGACATTACAAACTTGCTCCTTTAGAATCCTGCAGCAGCTTAATACAAAGGTCTAAAGGTAAACAAGATTCCCAAGAAAAACAATGTTTTGAGTAACAAGTTTCCATAAGATAAACCAACSAAATTTGACCAATATTTAATTGCCCTTCTTTGGCCATTGTGATTTTAAACTTCCCCTTTAAATASTTTAAAATGTGCACCATTTAAGAAAGACAGTGTTAGCAAGGAGATTTAAATAGTAATTTTGTGCAAGCATCATCATGCTGCCATGAATCTTTTTTAATTCTGGTCCAATTTTCTGTGTGTAGCTCTCATGAATGGGAGAAAGTTTTCTGGAAGAATTAGGATTTTTTCTTTATATTTCTAATCTGCAAGTGGCTCAACTTCTTCTCAGGGAAGAAAAAAGCAAASGAACAGCCCAACTCCCTGCCAAAAAAAACCAAACAAAACACCAAAAAAAAMCCCAAAAAACCAAACCCACACACAAGAAAAAAAAAAAACTTCAGAAGGGAATGAGCATTGTGAGCTGGGTAAAGTTTAGRTCTTATGTTTTTGTGTCTGCATCTGTGTGAGTGCGCCAACACAACCAGTGTGCTCAGACAAAAGGCTAGAGTAGTCATTGCTAAAGGTAGGCTTCCACTCTTAGGAGAAAGTCTCCCTTTCTCATCTGTAAAATGAAAGGCATGTCAGGGGGAAGTGCTCTTTTATGTAGTCATACAGTGGAGCAGAAGAGAGTAAAATACTTTTTTTTTTCTTTTTTTTTCTTTTTTTCTTTTTTTTCTTTTTTTGTTGGCAGTGACCCAAGGCTGAATTGCAGACTTTTTTGGGAACAAAAATACCTGAATCCCAAAGGTATAGGCAAAGCTAGGATAGAATTTCTTTCTGTTTGGTTAARGTGAGTCAATACAATTTTAAGAAGACAAAGGCAGCACAAATGTCCACAGAAAAATGATTAAGCTAGAACATAATTTACCTGAGGATATTCTTACCAGGGATGATAAAATCCCACCCCCATGATAAGAATTGTGAACACACTGGGCCATATCGCTGCTATGGTGGCAAATCTGAGTACAGCTGATAATTTTCAAGGCTCATTTTCTCAGAAGACAAACATGGATGTTGATGCCAAAAGCTGAGATACTCAAAAAATTTAGGTGCCTCAAGAGCTAGATGGGTCTGGCTACAAAAGGCTCTAAGGACTTGTATCTTGAGCATTTAAATTATCATCAGAATGTCACCTTAGGCATCTGAATGTCAGTATGGATATGGACCTTTGATCTTAGTACTGCTGGGCCAATCAGAGTCTCTCTCAAGCACAACATCACAAGCAGGGTTACATGGAAGGGGTCCTGAGATGGGTCCCAGCCTGCCACARAAGCAAGATTCTGCTGATTTACAGTATCTCACAGCTCTGACAGATAGAAATTGGATGTAATAACCACAAACAGGTTTGCCTTTCTGCTGGCTATGACACAATGGGCATAGAAAAAAAGAATATTTTTGATTTATTTGAGAAGTCAGTTGCCATTGTTCTAGAGTTCTTTGATCAACACAGTGTTGTGGTCTTACAATGAAGATTTCTAACAAAATTGGGGTTGCTACCACACCACAGCACAGTAAAAAAATGCAGAATTTATATGTAAGAATATAAGAAAAAGTTATTAATTACAGGATCACTAGTATATTTCCAACAGGAATAAAAACCAGATTTTGAAGGAAAAATAAGTGAAGGCATGAAGAAAAAGCAAAAATGGAAATAGATTTTTTTGCCAAAGCTACAATATACCACATAACCTAACAGCTTCTTATCTTACTATAACTGATTTTCCAGACTAAGGGAAATAAATTTAAATCAAATTACAATACTGGAATCAAACAAGTAGATAAATGGCCATTATTAAATTGTACGCAGAAAATGGATGACATTTGCTAAGTTTCCTAATAAAAATCAGGACTGAAATTTTTATTYAGGACTTTAAAATTCTCCTTGTTTTTTCCTGWAGTGGTCCTCAAATATTTCTTATATGACWATTTCAAYTAGCAAACCTAATTGACACATAAGAATGTGAGCATCAAGTAGAATTTCAGAAGCTTCTTTGTAATTTTGAAAAAAATTGGGCAACTTAAATCAGGAAAATTAGTGTAGCCTAAATTTTCTGTGAACATTAAACACCCTAAATAGTTAAGAAACCTGATGACCAAGTAGTAGCATTAGATTATTAAGTGTCATTTTCCAGATAGGTCCCTCAGTTTATCAAAACATATTGAACAAATGTTTTTTTTTTCTGCAAGAAATAATAAATTTCCATATGTTCTTGTAGTTTCATTAATGAATTATTAAGCTGCACAGATGAAATTTTACTGCTAACGTAGATTCTACAGCCCATATGCTACGTCAGTTTTTTTTGAGGAGTCGGGRGAGAGAAAAAAGAGAAAACTGGTTATAGGTTTCTCTTGGGAATTCTTGCTTACTTGGTTTCTAAATTCACTGTTAAAATAATAGAGATTTATCAGTCACAGTTCTAGGGTGCTAGACCCTTTCACACTTATTCAGTCTTATACACCTCAAAMCCAAAAATATAAAGTGATCAGCAAGGTGATTAAACAAACAAGCAAGCAGACAATTTGTATTGGGAACGAATCACCTCTCTAGGTACATAAAACTCCACTAAACTGAAGATTGTTATCTCAATTAAGCTGTTAAGTCACTTTTTCTTAATTGTTTTTTTCCTTTATCAAATACTAACATGTGAAAGAAAAATGTTAATGAACTATCTTGGAAGTAATTAAACGATACCAGTAGCTGTGCATTTTATTACTGATAAAAATCAGGCTTGTCATTGCAGTGATGCTATAAAGAGGGAATATAAAAATACCAATTTTGCCAGATTACAGAACTGTTTTTTTAAATAATAATTAATTTTTAAATAAACTGCAGTATTATTTATGAGGAAGAGGAAACACGAATTTACAGAGCAAACAAATCTAGGCAGTCACACAATGAACTTCTTCCTGACTTTGAATTGCAGATTATGTCMCATTCAAGCACTTATGAAGTATCTGAGCCCCAGTCTGCATTGCCCACTAAATAAACATACAGGCAGAGATTAATTGCTTGAAGCAGAAGAAATATCCCCACTGAAATCAACAGGCACAGATGCAACACTTGTTGTGTGACCAATATTAATGTATGAACACACTCTCATGGTCCCTGTCAGTGAGTCTGTCAGGCATCCCCAGAGGCACACGGAATGCTTGCTACTGTCACAGTGCAGAAACCAAGTCTGAACATACGTGTTTCCCACCTTGCATTGTATCTTATAGGACACTCCACAATTATTACTTCATTGGAGGTCTGCAGGTCTGGCTCTCTGACGGGGTTGGGGTGTTCCAGATTTGGTGCACAATAYTTGGATTCTCAAGTGTCTCTTTGTGAGACTGCTTTAGCACTGCAATAGGACTTCCAGGCTACCTCAGCTGTTATTGTGCATTAGATTTCTAATGGATGCTTCTGATGGATGTCCTCCCTGACAGAGTCCATGAACTCTTGCTGCAGCACCACAATCAGTAACAGGCCCTATAGATTTACAGAGAAGACACAGTTGGGGCTAGAGTTGTGAGTCACTCACTACACATCTACCAGCATCATCATTATATGGACAAAAATAAACAGCTCAGAGTCTGTGTTATTATACTGTTAATTAATCTAATATTAACTACACTTGTCAGGTTAAGAGGTCRTCCCCAGCACACTCCTTGGGACAATGAAGTTAAAAACAGCATTCAAACATTCTGCAAATCTTTGCTTACTGTTGCAAAATAAATCMCTGTKACAAAGTAATAAAAAGTCTGWCTTASCTTGGAGAGAKAAGTAAAAAGTCTCAACAGAGAAAAGGTTTTTTGCTTGSTTTTTTTGTTGTTTTTCTCTTGCCYTTCAGTACAGAAGCTTTATTTATTTGAGCTACACCTAACCACACATGTAAATTATATTCTGGTCATTTTATCCTGATGTTCATTCTTCTAGGAACATCTGTCTTCCATTTAGTTCCAGTAAATGGCTAGTGTCCTGTATATTTTAGAAGGACTGAATCCATGCAGCAAGAAAATACAAACTGTCACAGCACAGCAAAATGTAGACACCAATAAAAACCTGCATCAAACCATGAAARCTCTCACAAAGAATTTTAGATCATAAGCTTGGCTCATTAATTGTTTATTCAGGCTAGGAGGCCATTCTGCAATTGTCAGATTGACAGATAAATAAACACAATAGCATCTGATAAATTTTCAGTGAAGAAAGAATTGAATTTTTCTGATCTTGTTTTCATTTTCAATCATATTTTTATTCATTTGGTGGTGCCAGAACTGTTGTTGGTTGTAATGACCCTAACTAGTATTGTGAAAAAAAATGCAGTGTCTCTCAAAAAGAACTTCCATCCTATACAGCCATCTTAATTACGAGATTGAGCTTCAAATGCTAGACATTAGATAAGTTGTCCCAAATAGGTTTAAATCATCCATTAAAATCATCAGATGTTTTCTTTCTTTTCTTTTCCTTCTTTTCTTTCTTTCCCCTTGCTTCCAGGTAACTTCCATCCTCCACAAACCTCTCCATAAGAATTACAGGGATTGGAGCCTTGAAAAAGATACTGTTGGCTTTTGAAACAAGGAGTTTCTGATGAGAAAAAAGTGCAAGTTTACAAAGAGAAGAATTACATAATAGGCACATGGATAGATAGGATCTCTTCCCAATGCAAAAGAGTCAACAGTATACCTGTAAAGCAAAGTCCTCCTTCCAAAACCCATTAGAGTTCTCTGAAGGGATTAAAAGCAAAAGCATAAAATCCATTTGCTTTAAAGTAAACGAAACAGTGCAATGCTGTATAAGTCAGGAGGTAAAGTCCTTACTTGCACACAAGTCAGGAAATACACAATGGGAGGGACCAGCCTGCTCTTGCAAGGAAGGAAAGAATGACAACTTTGGGATCTGTGCTCTTCCTYATATTTATAAACAACCTGAAAATAGAATACAAGATAAGAGGTAGCTAAATACATTATTGATACTAAATTATTTGGAGCAGCAAAAAAGAGGGCCAATTTTAAAGAGRCCTCCAGAGAATAAATGACATGATAATTTGTATTTGAATTTCACTGTAGATGAGTTTGAAATGACACACATAAAATAGTGTAAATAAAATTATGATAAGCTTTGAATTGCTGTTAWAAGTAAAGTCAACAAGAATCTTATAACWAGAATGTTATTCAGTAGCACTATGGTCTTTTCTGGATTTCTTCCCACATATTTTTGAATGGTGCCTACTGATGACATCATTCACCAACAGCTTGAAAAATACAAAATTCTGATTCTTTCATCTCCATAAGAATATTAACAAAGTTCAGAGAAGGATGATAAATTGCACAGATACAGAATGAAGGGCGGATCAGCAAAGTACAACTGATCAATTTGGAAAGGAGGTAACTGAAGACAAATATGATGCATGTTGACAAAACCATCAGTGTCACACAGTAGTTGGGTTCCAATTCAAGAACYAGGAGGCATAAAATAAAAACAGGATGAGAAACTTTCAAAACAAGCACAAAGAGGAAGTTCTTCCCACAAGTGTAGATAGATCTGCAGAAGTTKTTGACACAGGATGTTGTAGGTGCTATAGTTTTCCTTGGATTCCAAGAGAGGTTTGACAAGTCCATAGAAGAGAAATCTGTCTGGTGGTGTTAAACAGAAAAAAATGTCTCTTGGTACTGGAAACCCCTTAGAAAGATATTAGGGATATATCATATATAGTTCCCCCTATTCCTTAGCAATGTCCTGGGCAGTTGTTGAAGACAAGAAATAGGTCTTAGTGCGCCATTTTCAGTAAACACAAACAGTGGGTCGGTTACAACAAGTGTTTCCATCAGTACCAGATCCATATTCCAGAGTCCAGTCAACCTGGAAGAGGCCTCCATACCCTCAGCTGTTGTGATTGAGGGAATGGGGTTAATTTTTTCAAACTGATAATCACTTCTGCATACCAGATGAGCTTAACAGATCTCCATCTAATTCACCTAGTAACCTACTATAATCCTGGATTTCATTSTAGAATTCATTTATCCCTAGGAACTGGCTGGTTCATGAATCACCAAGTACATTGTCACACTGAGCAATGAGCATCTGTTGCTTGCACTTTCACAGCCTTCTAACAGGCTGCAAATTTTGGATTTGCATGAGTGTGACTTGAATCACTGTGATAAAAATTAATGCAATTAATTATTGCAATGATTGCAATGAATGTAGAGAGGAGTGTGTCTTCAAAGAYCAAGTACTCAGTCTGGGAAACATTCTTCTCAATAGTTTTAAAACCTCTCAYTTTCTACAAAGACTTTTGAGTTAAAAGTTTCTTTCTTTCCCAAATATCTACCTTGTTTGGTATAATGAAACAAATAGTTTGAACCTAATAATCTTACTCAAAAATGTAATGATATGATAATATCATTATGATAATTGTTGTATGGGTGTGCCTCAAGCCAGACATTTTATAACTAAATTTCAAATATTTTCCTTTAATGATTTTTGCTTTTTTAACATTTTTGCCAGAAGATGMATAATGCTATTAATTCCTCCCACCCAAAAGTTACTCTGTAAAAARTCTGCTTTTTAAAAAGAAACAATTTGATATGAATATTGATGATTATTAAATCTAAAATAAAGACATTTTGTTCCCAAAGACCCTATAAGGGAAAAAAACCCCAAACATACTCTATAAAGCAATATTGCAAGAAATATCCTTAAAAGGAGATCCAGTATTCTTTACTAGGCATTAATATTGAACAGTACAAAAATACTTTCTATTTGGTTATATAAGGTTTCATGAATAGATGAGGTAGTAAATTGCTTGAATGGAAAGAGCTTCATTTTTCCATGGTCCTGCCCTTCTGTGTGCCTGTACCTGAGACCAGCACATCAGAAAGCAGCTTTAAGCTTGACAATTCAGACTGAAATGCTGAGTATTTACAGATGAAGATATAATTGCTTAGAAACTATGCAAGAATTTGGTACCTCCTGTTGAAGAATTCAGGAAGAGAAAATTTTTTAAGACTGCAAGAAAGAAAATATTAGATCTTTTCTTGGGTCAATGTTTTCTTAGGGTCTTTATTTAACCAAATACATCAAGTAAAAAAGATTTACAACCTAGACCTCCCTCCTTCTAAATTAAAGAGTTGTTTACAARATCTTTTAAAACATTAATAAA
Organism: Alauda arvensis; assembly: GCA_902810485.1. Lineage (NCBI taxonomy): Eukaryota > Metazoa > Chordata > Aves > Passeriformes > Alaudidae > Alauda > Alauda arvensis. Next base: position 114,072 of record CADDXX010000134.1, on the reverse strand, counting down.
TCTAAAAAACCTAACATAAATAAATCTAAGAAACCCCAAACCAAAACAAACCCCGCAGACACAAACAGTTCTGACAAAAATTGAAAARTAATTTTCCAAAAGTTCACAGTCTACATACCAGTGTGACAAAAGAGCAACCATTTTTGTCCTGAGAGAGTGAATAAGAAAAAACAAGATTAAAATATACGGAAAAGCTGCTGTGAATTATCTATTTTCCTTCTTAATATGGCTGGAAAATTCAGCTAGTTCAGTTAGAATATGCAGAGATTAAAAATTACTTCTCTRTCTATAAAGTAGAGTCAGTGGAAATAGCAGAAGGCCTCTGGGACATTTCATTAATTATTTGTTCAGCAGTTAGCTTCAGCCTAATGTATAAAGACACTGTCAAAGATTGTGAGACAAAATATTACTTGTTTCTGTTCTGCTTCMAATCAAATAGATGTTTGTTTCCTTTTTCTCTTTTCTTGTTTTACACTGATGCTTCTCATTAGGTGTTAGCCTTGATCTGTAAATGTCATCTGGTGTACATGCTCTGCGATGTAGATGAGGAACACTGTAATTTACCATGGTTAGTCGTAATGCAGAACACATCAGCTGGAAATAGCTTCCATTTGGCTAGGCACATTCTTCAGCAGTTAAAGCATTCGGGAATAGTTACCAGAAATGCTGATACAATTCCTCCAGAAAAATAACTTCCGTTATCTATGTCATATTTTGGCTTSTATTTGAAGTTTTTCTGTATGTTGAAGGTGACATAGTATCATGACATATTCTGCCTTTGCTTTTTAAGAGCTAGGCTATTTCTTCCCTTTGTTCTAATTCTGGTTTATACATTTGCTGCTTTGCAAGACATGAAAATGCTACGTAAGAGCCTGCAGAGATCTGAACAGTCAAGTGATAAGCCGCACTAAAACATGGAATTCCACCTCTGTACTTCAGTAGCACTTGAAAAATTAACTATCAATATTGTAGTGTAATTTACAAGGAGTTGCTAAAATTCCTCTTTACTGCAGTTTTATTTTTTCAGTGTTGTCCATAATTTCTTTTTTTTTTTTTTCTTTTTTTTCTTTTGATGGGGTGGTTCTTTTCAGAAGTTTTTTTGGTTTGGTTTTTTTATTTTTTTTAATAGTGTAGTCTCACAAGAGCAAAGGAAAGCAGTTTGCCAGCTGGGATTCAAAACTTGTTGCAACAAGTGTAGTTTAACTCAGACATCTACTGATCAACARACCATTGCTAAACAGGGTTAAAATACCAATTCTTAATTTGTTTGTCTGTTCAGTGGAAGTGGAGGCAGGAAACAYGTTAATCAAAAGAATATTTCCAAAGYACATGAGGGAAATATTGCTCTAAAGATACACCACCTTAAGCATATTTCTCTTCTGATTTACAAATCAACAGTGAACCTGATATATTATAAGACATTGGGTCTCAGGGAATGAAAGCATAAAAACTGCAGCTCCTTATTTTAGGAAAAGCATCAAGGTCACTTCAAGACAAGAGAAGAAGGAAGAAAGACTGAATGGCTCTGATCATGACCATCAGACATTGCAAATCAGAGCAGCCAGGAGCTTTARTTGTGAGGTTACCAGAGACAAATCAGTTTCATTGATCAGTAGCTACTCGGAAAGAGTGGTGTCATGAGTGTAATGTCATAATCCTGATGGCAGCACCTCTCCAGAGGGTAGAGTGAGGATTCATATCAAGCTGTTCATGTCAGATTGGTGATGGAAGACAAAGAGTTAACAGTGGTTTTTCACTTTGCTATCAGTTYACAAGGCAAGGTATAAATCAAGGTGAATATCTTAAATGTATTTAGAAGGACAAGGTGGCTGTTGATCCTCTRGTTGTGAAATTTGTCCAAGTTGTATGTCTGCACATGCCTACAATTGTAGGAAGAGGAAGGGGGAATCTCAAAATCTAGCTAATCTTCCTTTAGGTTTCAAAATCTCTGAAGTTCAAATGTGTCTGGATCATGTTCTTGTTTTGATTTATGACTGTGTAGGTAGGAAGGTACAGCTGCTCTGAAATTCCATTAATGATTCTGGCTCAAATTTAGGCTTTCTGAAATAAATGGATTTTGAATCAGGCCAGTTTCTAACTGGTGATTTTCAACAGCTGTGGAAATGGAACAACTTTAAGATAATGAGAGACAGATGACAAGGAGGACTCAGCGCTGCCTTGTAGCTATGACCAAACTGAAATGGGAATAGCTGAATATCAGCAAATACCAGTCAAAGATCACTGTCCAGTGGAAAAGAGTGGCCCTGCTTTGATGCAGGAATAGGAGTACCCTGAAGCCAAGTATAGAGATAGATATCTGAGCTATGAAAACACAGAGATTTCATCACTTATTTTAAAGTTTTTTAATTCTGCACAGGTTGAGTAATTTSTCTGCAAGACAATACAAGCCATGGGAATGTAAGTACAGGTTACAGAGTAGAGGGTTTTYCAGGCTGAGGAAAGAGAAAATAATTGTTTCCTAGCTTACACATTCCCTTCTTTTTCTGCACAGGCTCCTGCTATTCATAGCAAAAAACCCCCCAAATTCCTTCTTTGCTATCACAATTCAGTCCTTATATTCATACGTAAACATTACAAAATGTCTTAATTCCTTATTCAAGGACTGCAGTATTTAAATTCAGTAAGTATCAGGAAAGGTGTTCTTTTCCTCTGGTCTTAATTCACCAGTTGAACAGTGGGATTTGCCTCTGATATCCAACAATGTGACAAGAATGCATCCTCTCAGCCACAGGATCCACAGAATTGGTTGTGGAACGGCCATGTCTCTTGATGACTCAGTTACCAACAGGCCTAATTTTTTTCAAATATCTGGGATTCAGAACTAGGATGGCAGAAACCATGGCAAAGATTGTGCAAGTCTTGGCTCTGGGACAGAATCTCTAATCACAAGATCAACAGCAAAGCCAGGTGCTCCAGCCTCCCACTTCTCAGCTCTTTCAGACAGCTTGACTTCACCAGGGAGCTGATGTGGCATAACAAGTGCACACAATTGAACAGCAACTTTTGTTTCAGCATTTGTCTCCTTAGTGCAAGTGCTTGAAAGTTAAAGCAGAAAATTGCACATGGTGAGCTGTAAACCTTAGGGAAAGGACAGAGGTTTCCCCTTGAGCTGAAAAAGGCAGGCCTGAGTCACCTAGCTTATCTGAAACATGGTCATGTTCCTGATCAYTAGGACACACTGGTGGTGCTTAGAAGTTATTGCTGGACAGAGGTCACGCCAAGCTCTACGAGAGGTAGTAAAGTCAGCCCTGGAGGATATTCTGTCTGCCATATGAGCCATCACTTACAGGTTTGTAGTTCAAGGGGATTTAGGAAGCATTGGCTAATATTCTCACAGTTGCTTGAAGTGCATGAAAAGGCAGTTTCTGTGGTTTCAATAGCAACTGCTGTGTGGTGTGAATGGCTGGGTATTTCAAAACATTTTCATTGTGAAACACAGGTCCSTCAGGTCTTAAACATTTTTATTTATGAGGATTAAAGCTATAGAAACATATCATATGCTGAGTTGGAAGGAACTTATGAGGATCATTGAGTCCAACTCCTGGCCTACAGAGGACACCCCAAGTACCACATCATGKGTCTGAGAGCATTTTCCAAACCCTTCTTGAACTCTGTCAGGCCTGGTGCTGTGAYGACTTCCTTGGGGAACCTGTTCTGTGCCCAACCACCCTCTGTGTGAAGAACCATTTTTAATAYCCAACCTAAACCTCCCATGACTCAACTTCATGCTGTTTTTTTCAAATCCTGTTACAAGAGTGAAGAGATCAGTGYCTGCCCCTCCTCTTCCCCTCACAAGGAAGTTGCCAACTGTGATGGGATCTCCTTTAAGTCTTCTCCAGGCTGAACAGACCAAGTGACCTCAGCCACTCCTCATGCAGCTTCCCCTCAAGGTCTTTCACCATCCTTATCCTTGTCCTTTGGACACTCTCTAGTAGTTTAGTGTTTTTTTTATATTATGGCACCCAAAATTGCACATGGGACTCAGGATGAGGCTACCCCAGTGCAGAGCAGAGCAGGATAATCCCCTTCCTTGGCTGGAGATGCTGTGTCTGATGCAATTTAGGACAGGCTTGTCCCTCCTGGCTGCCAGGGCACTGCTGACTCACATTCAACTTGCCACTGACCAGGACCTCCAGGTTGTTTTTCATTGCACTGCTTTCCAACATCTCATTCTCCAGTCTGTCTGTACATTCAGGGTTGCCCTACCCCAGGTGCAGAACCCAACACTTTTCCTTGCTGAGCTTCATATGGTTGGTGACTACCCATGTCTCTGATTTGTCAGGGTCTCTCTACAGGGCCTCTCTGCCCTCAAGGGAGTCAACAGCTCCTCCCAATTTAGTGTCCCTGGCAAACTGATTTTGTATTTGTTTGTATCCTGTGTGCAGATAAATAAAGAGGATGTTGAAGAGCACAGGGCCAAGGATGGGGCCCTGCAGAACCCCGCTAGTGAGAGGTCWCYAGTCTGATGTCACCCCATTCACCATAACTCTTTGTGCCCAACCCRTGAGCCAGTTGCTCACCCATTGCATAGCATGGTTATCTGGCTGAGTGCTGGAAAATACACAAGACCTCTAAATTTTATGAGTTATTTTTTTTTTCATTCTTGGAATCAAGAACTAGAAGATGAATGTAACAGTGTTGCTCATCTCTGATTTTACTAATTGGAATATTAATTTCAGTGAGTAGCTTAGAAACTTAAAAATATCTTGGGTCAAAGTAGTATTTACATTAAAAATGGCAGTAACACTGCAGATAAACGCAGCATCTTTTTTTATTAGATAGCCATTTTTTAGATATCTGACATAATAAGTATTTCTATTACATCTTCTAATAAAATCTAACACAGTTTRGATGGAGACAACCAATTCTTTTTCTTTTTTTTATCTAAATGAAACTAAAGCACAAAAACGTAATTCTTGCATCAGGTAAATCCATCAGAATCTTGGGAAATCCATTTCTGGCAGAATGCAGGAGTTTACCAGTCTGAGTTCTTGAAATGAAATCTTATTCTTTACAACAGAGTAGAGTCACTCTGCAGTAACTGAGTATCATTATATAAAACATGCTGAGATGCTCCAAGTTGTAATATCCACTTAATAAACCAATYTGCATAACTTGCTAGTTTAATCAAGACATTCTGAGCATCAAATATATTTTCATCTTCTTTMTTCCAGTTGAGCTGTCTCCCTAACTTCTCTTTTCCCAGTGGAAGTCCATTATCCATTAAGAAGATTAGCCAAATCCATTTTTTTTTGTCTRCTTTAAAAAAAAGCTCATAAGGATACAATTAATGAAAGTGTATTGGCATAATGAAAGTGCATTCTACTGTCTTTTTATCTTGAGAAGTTTTATGGTAAGCTTTTTTTTTTTTTTTTNTTTTTTTTTTTTTTTTTGCTAGACATTTTCTTTGCAGAGCTCTTTTTGTTCTAAATTTGACTTAAGCACCAATAATTCAAGCAAAGCATGATGGTAGTCCTACATTTCTTCCTTGTACAGCTCTCTTCTCCATTATGGAAACTTCAGAGTCCTATAGGAATAGGATGTAGGGGAACATCAAACTCATTTCGGGTTTGGTGTGCTGGATGGAGAAGTGGAGTCCGAACCTGTTTTTCCCACTGTTCTGCACTCCTGTTATCATGCAGAAAACTAGAGKTAAGCTGCAGGGTCCTGTTACCTAGTACTAGACTAAAATAGAAATATGTAGTTACTAATTCCCTTTAATACCCAAACTACTGTTTACACAGTATGTGTGCATTTTGCTTCTCCATGCTTCCTAAACTAAAACTGAGATTTAATTGTGACAAATATGTCTAAAGTGAAAGTGTCAAGAGAGCAATCTCCATTACACTGTAAYCTTGATGTATTTCGTGATGAGAACTGGAAAGGTTATGGCCTAGCACTGCCTAGCACATAGTTCACATCCCAAGGGAAAATAAATTTTAATTATTGTGTTTCAGTGTTTATTCTGGATTTAAGTGTTACAGGATCTGGCTTTTTTTTTCTCTGTCTCTGTCATGTCAAAACTTGCAGTTAGGTGACTGGGTACATCAAAAAAATCTGTGTAGTTGAGGGCAAGTTTCTTCCTTCAGTCACTGAATCAGTATTCCCATGGAGCTCAGCTCAGCTCTATTCAGCTCAGTCTCCCATAACATTTACATTTCAGGGGATGACTCACAGTTTAGCTAGAAGAAAGATAATCTGTTAGGTGAGTCCTTTTTGCTGTAATGATAAGAAATCTCCAGACTCACCAAAAAGACTTGTGAACCAGATTATACTAGGAAGATGGGCTCCAGCAAATTTACAGCCCCAAGGCAATAACTTTTTTCATCTGCTGGCTGAAGAAATAAGGAACTGATGAATAATTGCCTTTGCTGATCAGTCTCAGAGACACACTTCAAGAAACAGATGGATTCTAATTACTGGTCATGTTCTTCAATGCACTCCTTSAATGTCTGAAATTGAGAAAAGAGTGTAAGTACACTGTACATAGTAGAGAAAACCAAAAACTCCAATAGGATCTATATAAAAGTAATAATCAAACTTTAAACACCAAGTCTGATGATTTTATTTTTTTTAATTAGTACTCAAATCTTAAAAAACATTAGCTTATGTACAATTTTAGTTTGGTTGTCTGTATTGAATTTGGAATTAAATGAGCTGTGAACTGCACGGGCATTTTTTTGTTGTTTTCTATCTCTTGTTCTTTTTGACCACTTTTGGAGTGCATTATGGCTTTTTCCATATGTTTTCATGCTCTTCAACCTATTCAATTCCCTGCTTGAGCAGCACCTTGATATTTGTATGCAACTCCATCCCATGGCACAACGAGGTTTCTTCCAATACTTTTGGAAATAAAATTGTAGTTCTAGAAATTCCTTAAATAACACTTAATTTACTTGGTACAGTGAATTCTTTAAAAGAAGTATTAGCTTCTGCTTTCRGTCTAACACTGTGATTTAAATCTCATCTATTTCTTATTCAGAAGATTTATATAATCTGGATAGTGCTGGAACAGTTTAATGGTCAGATACTCATGTCCCAGACTGTGAAGAGACAGCGCTAATGATTGATTCAGAAGGCCTGGAAGTTCACAGGTAYTCAAAAGCACATTTTCAAGTCATATATTCTTCTAACAGCAATTGCAGAGGATTGCTAGGATTCACATCTTTAAAATACATCAGCTGAATCTATGACAGATGTTATTTACAGGCATACAATTAAACTGAAGAAGGATCATGGCTCTGATGTCAACTGGCAAGACCACAACAAACCTGGCCAAGCTGATTGAGAGGTGACCAGCAGAAAGGTATAGTTTGAAATGGAAACCATGTCACTGGAAAAGAAAAAGACTGAATGATAATTGTTTTCCATWCAGAGTATCTTTGAACAGAACAGGTGGAATTCAAATTCTGGAAGAATGCAATTTTTGGTATGCAAATCTATGTATCTTCCAAGGACTTCAGCCTTTATGAAATGTCACAGGATTGGAAAGAAACTRTTACAGTGTGTTGCACTCACTGTGCTCCCCAGATCATTTACATTCTTGGAAAGAAAAACAATTTAGTTGTTCAGGCAAAATCATGACAGAGTAAAGAACAAGACAATATTTTTGAGCAACAGGATAAGCAGGATAGAAAAACGGGTAGAAAAAAAATATGAATCCCAACTCTATTCTGTCTTAGCAGACTCTCKTAGGGGATATTGGGTTATATTCTTTCTATCAGAGTCGACTTTACAGTTAAGATAGCTTCATATTGGCATCAAATCATACCATTCAAATGTRCTGTAGAGGTTTGTGGTCAATCCTGAAGAGATTTTCCTTAAAGCTGCTTCTGCAATCAGTTATCTGTGCACTGATTTAGCAAAGTTTATTGTTGTATTCCTGAAGTCACATAGGAAATATCTCACCTCCTCTGTCCCAAAGGTGTGATCCCCTTCTCACAGGTAGCAGGGCCAGGAGAAAAACRAATTCTATGCATCTGATGAGAACCRTGGTTCAGAYGTTCTACTCACCTGCCTCTAGAATWAAATTTCATKMCACCCTGCAGCAGCAGCAGCACCTGTTTCCAGAACATTTGAAAACCCAAGCTTACAAATCTCCAGGTTTGTACATTGCCTTTTCTAGCTTGGCTGGTAAATTAAAGTAAGGGTTATTTTTAAAAACTRAAACCTTTGAAGTGCTCTGAAAAAAAGGCCCATATCCAGTCATGTCATCTAGTCTTCAACCCATACTTGGCCTTTGCATCATGCATACTCAACAGGGCAAATATCTTCATATCTTTCTCTGGAGATGTTATTCTAACTCACAGACTCCTTCCCTCTGACTGGCAGTTAATCACAGAATCACAAATTTATTTGGATTGGTAGGGACCYTAAATTAGATCACTTAGTTCCAAACCCTTGCCATGGKCAGGGACATTTTCCATTAGACCAGGTTGCTCAARTCCCCATTCAAACTTACCTTAATTTTTATCAGGTTAAGGGCTTCACTTACCTTGCAGACACTCATTCAAACTTCCATTGACATTTTCTGGTATTTCTAAATGGAATTCTGATTGGATACCTCTAAATACTAGTCACCTACAAGAAGGCTTGTTTCAGAGTCCAAAACAAGTAGTAGCTGATGGAACGGAGACATGTTTTTATTAACTTTCGTATCAATTTTAGCATGGGTATGTGCATTGCATTTGGAATTAAATGGTAACTKTAGGGAAACTGAATGACCTGCAAACTGCATAGACATATTTTGTGTTTTCTATTTCTTGTCTTTACTGACAACTTTTAGAATTCATTACAGATTTATTTCATATGCTTTTCAGTTTTTCAGCCTATTTAATTTAATGTGTGTGAACAGTACCTTGATATGCATATTTAACTTCATCCTATGACACACAGCAAGATTTCTTCCAACACTTTTGGAAACMAACCTGTGCAATGCCTGCACAGCAGATATTATAAGCAATGTCTGTCTTATAAGTAYGAATTTTATAAAAGAAATCTTAATTACTGCTTTCAGTCTTAGACTGTAATCTAAATCTCATCTATTTCTTATTTTGAAGATTTATGTAATCTAGATTGTGTCATAACAGTTTAATAGTCATGTCCTAGACTGTGAAGGAATAGTGCTAATGGTATTTCAAAAGGGCTGGAGGCTGACTTTTATCCAAAAGCACATTCACAAAAAGATGGAAAGGACTTTAAATYGAGCTAAGCTATWACAAATCCTATATTCTGCTAACAGYAACTGCAGCTAATTGTTTTAGAGTMAGGTAGGACTTAARACAGCATGGTGTAAAGATGTTARAACTGTAACAGCTGTTTGGCAGGTTTGGTTGGTGGGATATGAGAATAACTTAACACAAGTTTAAGTAACCCTGGTTTTGGTTTGCCACTTCTTTCATATTCATATTGCTACTAGGCAGTAAGCAGTGGAAAGACATAATGAACATCAGAAAGCAATGGAGAAATAAAATCTGGCAGTGGGCTGGCAAAATCCCCCCAAAATCTCTTTTATGATTCATCTCCACCACAATGGTTGAACTCTGTTGTCCTGGTTTTCACAGGAATAGAGTTCATTTTTTTTCTGTATCTGGTGCAGTGCTGAATTTTAGATTCAGCATGAGATGCTGAATAGCACACTRATGTTTCAGTTGTTGCTGAGCAGTGCTTACCCTAAATCAAGCACTTTTCAGTTTCCCACCCTCTGCAAATGAGGCTGTGCACAAGAAACTGAGATGGAGGATAGTCAGTGCAGCTCATCCAAACTGGCAAAATGGATACTCCATACAAGAGAATGTCATGCTCAATATATAAACTGTGTACGTTAGTTGGAAGAGAGAGCTGATCACAATTCAGAGATGGGATTTTGGTATCATTGAGAGGGTGGTTAGCAATTGTATTGTGCATCCCTTTTTTTCAGCCTACAAGTTTATCTTTTGATTCCCAGAAGTGRTTAAATRGCTGTGTGGTGCTTAATTGCTCACTGGGGTTAAACCATGACATATATGACTTTCCAAAGGCAACTTGGCCATTTTATTTCATCTTAYCTAATTTGGAAAGTTATTGCTTACTGTCTCCTGATACAGAAGCTTTCCYGCAGAATGCCCTTCTGAAATAATTTACCTGAAATTTTGGTTTGCTTTGATTGGTAGAAAATTGCAGCTACATAAAATAATGCTGAATAAATTATTATCAKATAAATAGAGGAATTTGTGGATGACCTGCAACTTAAAAAAATAAAACAAATCATGTCAATTTTCACATCTGAAGGCAACTGTCTAAAGATTAAACTTACATGAAGAGCTCTCTTTGRCAATTCAAATATGCCTGAAATGTTAAAATACTTTGATATTTTGTTGATTCATYAGGCTGCTTTTGGTCTTAAACTGTGACTTTCTCATTTTATACGTAAGATGATGAGTTGTCCGRTTTTTTAATGAGCCCATGGAATAGATTTATTTTCTGTAGTAGGTTTTATTGAGGATATTAAGATACTGAATTGTCATGGTAACAAGAAACAAGTAGTAGCTGATGGAATGGAGACATGTTTTTATTAACTTTCGTATCAATACATACAAATGCATTAGATTTTGAATATTTTTGGTTCCTTTTATGAATAATACTATGAGGTAGTTTATGTTACATAGTAAATTTATGGTCCATACACTAAAAGAGGTAGTAAATTTCAGAAGAACAAGTGTTTTATGTTTATGCGTGGAGAATAATGCAATTGTGTGTGAAGAATAGTATAACTGACTGACTAGTAGAGCAGACTTTGTCTGACATTGAATTAAAGTGTGCAACTTTAGGTGAAGGAGGCACAAGATTTCATGATCTCCACTTGGTGATACAATCATTTGTAGGTGTGCGAATGGATGCATACAGGTTACCAGGGCAACCATCAAACCACAGCCAAAATGCAAAGAGTRGATTTATCTAATTATTTTGCTAACAACATGGGATGGCAGAGGCACATGTGTACATAGACTGTGTTTAGCTTAGTTCATCTCAGCAAACGAGGACACACAGGGACATGGGGTCTATTCAGCCTAGATCATCCTATGGGAGGGTTGTTGTCTGCCTCTCTGGAACAAAAAGCTTCAGGCATGTCTGAGAGTCTCTGATCTCTCCACAGGAATTCTTCTTCTCAAAACAAGCAGAGGATGCACAACACTTGGCATAAGAAATAGTGTTTTCCCACACTGGTATTTTTAGTATTCCCAGATACAAGGTCACTATGAAACTGTTYCCTTGTCCTTGCCAAATCTTCTGGTTTTAAGCCTTTCTTCCCAATGGCAAGTTTCTTTTTCCAATCATTGACATAGTTAACAACTTATGTATCTGTTGGTTAAAGTTTTCTCTTCTTTCTCTCCACTACATAARTGCCAGAAAATGTCTTCTTATCTTTTCTTCTCTGGATACAGAAGAATAAAGTTTGATTTCAACAGCTTTTCAAGATGCCATGTGCTTTTGAAARTAATGATTGATAACACCCATGGCTGTGAAAATGGTAAATTTGGGGTGACAAACCTGTCAATTCAAGCCAGAACACATATGCAAGTTGTGCTAAACTTGGTGGTTTCTTTGCGTTTGATGTCATGCCTGCTCAGAACATGTGTTTGGAACAGGAATCCTTCATCTGGTCCCCAAAATACTGTTGGTTTTGCTCATCCAAAACCATCCTCAAACACAGGAAATATGCCCTGCATTGATTTGTAAAGCAAACATTCAGATAAACAAAATAGAAAGTTACTTAACAATCTCTTAGACAAATAGCCAATATGCTTTGCCTCTACCTTTATCTAAGGTAGRGAGGAGACAAATTAAAACTACACTAAAACTATAAGCAYTTTACACAGAAGCTGTGAAAAAGAAAGTTCCATGCAAAATATGTAAGAAAATGTTCACAGCTTTATGTTACTTTTCTGAGTTTGCAATCCTGCGTGGCCCTAGGAGGTATATTTTCTAGGAAAGTCTCTGCCCAAAATCTTTATTTTGTTGCCCCATCAACAGGGCAACAGGGCAACCTCCTCTGAGATGAGCAGGTCCTTCTCTGTCCTAACTTCTTGATAAAGCACAGTCTTGCACTCATCACTCGGACTGCCTGTGCTAGAATTCCCACAAGAGCATCCTTATGGCAGTATTTTGCCTCCTGAGGAAAGGCTGGAGTAGGAYTGAGAGTATTAAAATGCAGGATTTCTCTTTTACTGTCTCATATTGTCTAAGCAAACAGAGCAGTGTCTATATTGTCACTCTGCAAAACAATGCTCATTTCTGCTGCTGAGGGTAATTGATTACTTTTACATAAGTAGTGCTCCTTCTCTTACAAGCATCTATAATTGTCTATCAGTAGACCAAAAACTAATCTAGCCGTGTGCTGCAAGCTCTTTTCCCTGCCGTGATCAACCAAATTTGAATTCTAAGAATCCTATCAGAAAATATCTTCCACTAGTTTGTAAAATTCTTCCCAGAATCATGCCATCATAGAATATAGTGAGTTGGAAGAGACCTGTCAAGAAAATTGAGTCCAAATCCTGGCCCTGTGCAGGAAACCCCAGGTGTCACACCATGTCCTTGAGAATGTTGTCCAAAACTTCCTCAACTCTGTCAGTCTTGGTGCTGGGACTGCTTCCCTGGGGAGCCTGTTCTACTGTTCAGCCTCTGGATGAAAATCTTTTTCCTGATATCCAGCCTGAAGCTCCCATGGCACAACTTCAGATCATTCCCTTGGATCCTATCACTGGTCATTACAGAGAAGAGATCAGCCCCTGCCCCTCATCTTCCCCTCTCAAGGAAGCTGTGACTGCAATGAGGTCTCCCCTCAGTCTCTCCAGGCTGAACAGACCAAGTGATCTCAGATGCTCCTCATAAAATTTCCCCAGAAGTCCTTTCACCATATTTGTGGCCTTGCTTTGGACACTCTTAAGTAGTTTARTGGGGTTTTTAATATTGTGGCACCCAAAACTGCCCCCAGCACTGGGTATGAGCCCAGCCCAGAGCAGAGCAGAGCAGGACAATCCCCTCCCTTGCCTGGCTGGTGATGCTGTGCCTGATGTACCTCAGGAGAGGTTTGGTCCTCCTGGCTGTCAGGGCATTGCTGGCTCAGATTCAAGTTTCTGTTGACCAGGATGCCCAGGTTCCTTTCCACAGCAGTTGTCCTTTTCTCCAGCCTGTTGTTCATGTCTATGCACACAACCAGGGCTGACCTGTCCCAGGTGTAGAGTCCTGTGTGGGGGAAAATGCCACTGAAATTTATCTTAAATATAAACACTTTCTATGCAGGGTCATGAGATCAAATAAAATTAAATGAAAAAAATATGATATAAAATTGTTATCCTTCTTGAAAGAGTGATCTGCTTGTATTTACACAGATCAGAGTGGGAACATAAACAGTTTAGAGATTTCAGGTAGCACTGCAATAGACAAGAAGCTGAAAATCTGAGGACAGGCTCTGTCCTTCATCTTCAGAGAAATTTTTTACCCAAATTTTTATGTGCACACTCATTTTCAGCTCTACATTTTATTTCAAATAAAGTCTTCCATTGTAGCCATTCAAACAAAATTTCATTCTGTCTGGAATTCACAGTTCCTGCACATGCAAAGATGAACTCCACAGAACTGACACAGAAAATCCAGAATCCAGAATGCACCAGACTGGCTACTATGATGAGTATTTAGTTTCCAGCTCTGCAGTGCTATGGATACATTGYATTGCCAGCATGTGAATAGATTGATTGCAAAGGACATGCACAGCACAAATGGAYCTAAAACATGCTATTATCCACCATCTTCAGGAGCAATAAAACACTTTTCTGCTTAGAAACCAAAAGCAAAAATATAGCACCGTCACTCCAACTACCTGGAAAAATTAATATTTAATCTTTCTTATTTGTTTCCAGATGATACCTTCTGCTTCTCTTCACCCATCTTGATTTATTTTCATTCAGCAGCTCTAACTGCTCTTTACTGAGATAGGTTGCTTTGTGTAGGATTTTCTCTTATATTACAATTTCTACACTACCTAGAATAAGGTAGATCAATAAACCTGAGATATTTATATACAAATACARGCCACTCTGTAGAATAACAGTGATACTTTTGTCATTTCTCCCTTTCCAAATCTAAATTTCAGRACTGGTGAATATGATTATGATGATKATTATTATTATAATTGTTATTATTTGCAGCTAAAASAATTATTTATGGCAGCCTAATTCAGCACTTTATAAGTTGAAGTGCACAGGAGCATTTAGCCATGAACAATTTGTTATTTGTCATTTGTTCAGTGTTATTAGGAAACAGCAAGAAGTTTTATCAATAAAAAAGGCCATTGAGCTAAATATCTAAAGCCTCATAAATTAGTTCAAAGCAAATCAACTCTGATCTTTAGTGGATTCAATTCCCACTTCATTAATTGCTAATTGTCTCGACAATAAAAATATCAGTTCAAATAACAAGAAGTGAATTACAATAACTGCTCMAAAGTCTGTTCAGATAAGCATGAAAAAACATAAGTAACTTACCATGAAAATTAATGTAAAATCCATTCAAAATCCATTGGTATAGGTATTAAATTAGAACTGGTTTTCTTTTTGTTAAAGAAAATTACAGTCTACAGAAAATGCTTACAAGTGGAAGAAAAAGATATTTCTGCTAATAGCACAGTAAAAAAAACCAATTTGATGATCACTCTAGTAGTTTTGAATATTTCAACTAATTTTCTACTGTCATAGTAATAAATATGTAATTGTGTGGAAGGAAAGAGAAAAATAGAAATTAATTTGATTTGCAGCATGCAGGCAATTTCTGCTGTTTTCTAATTTTTGCTGTCTAAAGCAAGTAGTGAAATTTTACAGCACWGTTGAGTTTGATGCTTTGGTGAAATGATATTGCCACTCCCTGTCTCAATGCAAAAGTCTATATTAATGCCACACTTTGAGTGAGGATTTATGCAGTAAGAACTTCAGCATGTTTAATGTTATGTTCCCATAATAATACTTCTCCTATACACTAACCTAAACTACTAATAGTTCATTTCAATTYCAGTAAGGAGATACCTTTTCAAATTGAACTGAAACTTTCTTGATTCTTCCCTGTCCAACAAAGATACTGAGACCTTGGAGAGAGAGTAAACCATCACTGGAGTCATCATTTCAACTTGCTGCTGGAAGTAAAACCCTTTTTTTCTAGTGTGGAAAGATTGTTAGTCTAGTCCAGTTAGTGCAATGTGAAAGCTTTCATGAAAAATTCAGAGTGAAAAGTTTCTCTCCTCTCCTTGACCGTGACTTCTTAAAAAAAAAAATAAGTGTCCATTTAAAATATTATTGACTGTGTGGTGGCTCATGGCTTCTGTAGTGAAAGATACCTCCTAAGAGAGTAAAAATCTTTTACAAAACTTGTCTCAGAAGCCAGTCTTGAAACATTCCTAAGCTTTCTAGCTTGTCTAGAAATTCAGTACAATTGTTGYCCCATTCATCTCCATTCTCATTTTCCTTCTACAAGCAAAGCCATGGCTTTAGCATAGGGAACACTAGCCTGTGACTCATTTTAATGTCTTTGCCATTATAACTCACATTTTCAGGTTGTCAGGCTTGCAGACTCATGAATAAAGTGTAGCTGCAGCCTGTGAAGTTCCAGAAGAAAAGTTTTTAAGTTATTATATTCATGCCACTTCAATTCTTAATCATCCATAATCACTAGCTCCAGAGAAACATTTTGGCATCATTTTGCTGCCCAAACATCAGGTTACATTTGGTACAGAGCCCAGCMTTTCCTATCTCAGCATCCTTCCTGGGCACTATTCAGAGACACAGACAAAGTATCAGGCATTGTTTGTGTTTTGAAAGTATTCATTTTCCTTTTTTTGCTCTTCACTTAAGAATGTATCTTCATTTCACAGTGTTAAWCTCTTTCTGACTATGCCCTATGGGCAGATTTCAATTTCAAGCTAAAATTCAAAGATAGATGTACAAAGAAGGTAATTTATTTCTTCCTCTGGGGTCATGCAGTCCAATATCCCACTGCAAGAAAGACAATCATGCTAGCCATGGCTTTGTCTGGATGTCTTATAAGCCTCCAAAGACAGAGATGAACTCCTTTTCTGAACCATCACAAGTTCCAGAGATGTATCACACTCGTTGTGAAATGGTGAGAGGACATTAGAAGTATCACAGCAACTTTTAGGGTCAGAAGACCCAAACAGACAACTTCAAAGAGCAGCTTTTGCTGCCAGTTACGACTTGTCCAAAAAGTGCATTTCTAAGGCTGCAACTGTAATCTAAAATGGATTAAAAAGGGGATTTGCCATGCTATGTATAAGGAAGACATACAATTGCAGGTATATAAAAACAACAAGTGTTTTAACATGTTCATTTTCTTCTCTACCAAACTTTCTTTTCATCCTATTACAGTCAGATAAGTCAGGCATCTGCATCCACAGTAGCCCACACATTGCTGTATCACTGGTATGGCAAGCAATTATTTCAGTGCAAGTCAAGAATAACAACTTTTTGTTGATTTTTTTTCGTGCTGTCATTCATAAAGAACAGATTTTTTACTAACTAAGGGAATAGCATAATTTATTTCAATGTATTTTTAGCATTGTCCTTTTTACCATCCCATATATATGTAAAATGTAGTGGAAAATGAGAAAGTCAGAGGAAGAGTGAGATCCACATCTGAAAGGTATGCAATCTGAGGTGTCYTGTTGAAGATGTCCTATTCAGTACAGAATATGGGTAATGGGCAGATGATCCTTTTTTTTCCTGTCAGTGGTCCATACAGAGCATGTATTAATGGGGGATTACAAGAAGCCCCAGTTAACTTTGGGAGCACCACTGCCAGGCTATGTTAACACCATCTTGTGTGATACTTATTCATATGATGAATCCCTTTAATTCTGTTCTTTTCCACAGAGAAATCAATTTCRGTGGTATTGCCTGGATGAACTCAGACATTGCACAACAAGCTAGTAAGCACATCTGAATTAATAGCTTATTTGCAAGTGTCAAGCTGCAAACAGCGCAGGCATCATCCTTAGCATTGATCATGACTAGACATCATATTTCTAAAGCAAGTTTAATGTGTCTCTGGTAGCTGCTAACTGTGAAATAGTATTCTAAGCACATGCTAATAAAAATGCATGAACTCGTATGCTTTAAAATAACATCAATTTCCCTAGGCCTAGGGAAGACTAACACGCATAAAGGCTTCATATTTGGGTCCTAKCCAGGATTTCTCCTGCCAAATGAGACGCCACTAGTTAGGTTTTGAACTAGACGGACTTAAATTTGCCCTTAAATGAAAAAAAATACGCTCCTGACTGAAATATTTAATAGGTGATTTCTACAATTAACACAACATCCTGATATCATTCCTCACAGCAACTGAAATGTGCATCTTCTGCCAGCAAACCTCCAGGCCAGCCCTTACAGCCTGTCTMTGCCCTTTCATTGACATCTACATTCCACAATCACTTTCAGAAGAACTATTGTCTCATGCAGGTATATTTAACAGCTACTTTTCCTCTCATGAGAAACTTTATTTCAGTAAAGAATAACATTAGGTGACGTTGTTTGGAGGAGTTTTCAGGATCATTCTGATTCTGCAAGGATTCCGAAAGGAAGAGGTAATTGCTCCTATTAGGAGCTTTTTAGGATGTCTTTTCACCATTTGTTTTCCACCTATGAGCATATATGTGCCTTGCCAATGAAGACAGGACTATTTTCCTCCTTTCAGTGGCAATGGAAGTCTAGTTGAAAGTTAACCACCACCATTCCAGTTTCTTTTGATTGCCTTGTCAAGCGAAGGTTCCCCACTTCCATGAGTTTCTTCAGCTGCATGGAAAATTTTTCCTGTTAATTTTGCTCTGAGAACAAGTTTAATTTAAACTTCAGCAACTAGAAAGACTAATTTGATGATATAACATCAATTGAATGTCAGCTTGGCAGCCTTGCTAGGCTCTTTGAACTTAAATGAAAAGAAAACAAGCCTCATTTTCATGATCTCTCAGTACCTCATGAGAAGAAGACATTCAGCTGCAGAATGGGGACAGATACCRCCAGTACTGGGAACAAAACTTAGGCTTACAGACTGGAAGCACAGAACTTGAAGAATACTTTTTTTAGAAGATATTTCTCATTATGAATAGAGGGAAAGAATCAGAGCTGACCTGGCAGCATGCTGAGGGCTCAAATTGGCAAGCACTTCTGACAGGCAAGAATTTCACTGAAAAATAATTGTATGGGAAGAGGGTAACCAGTCTCAGTAATTAAGTTTTTTTTCTAGGGTTCAACAAGCATTATTTTTTGGCTGCAAAATAAATCTTCTTCAAAGGATTATGATTGCAGATTGCTTTTTTAATACGTCTGTACTAATAAATAATACTCAGTACAAAAAAATAATAATATTCCTTTATAATTCACAACCTTTCCCTTCAAATCATGGCACTTTCTTCTACGTGGATAAAATCCAAAAGCACAAAGTACTTTTCTCTAAAACACTCCTGCTCTTGGAACTGTACCTCTYATAGCCCTTCTCTCTAATAAGGCCAATGCAGCTATGCTCTTCCCAAAGTTTGTTTCTTTCCAAACTGCTCTGTAGATCTCCAGAGATGTACACCCTGAAATTAATAGCAACTTCTAGGAAATCTAGTTAATATGTGCATTTGGGTTTTCATGTATTTTCCTTTTTTTTTTTGTACATACACTGCAAGAAAATCAATCTGTTCTCTCGGTTTCCTGCAGGGACAGATAGAGCAAAACTTTGATGAACTCCTGTAACAGCAGGACTCACAGAAGAATACAGTTATCTGCTGTTACCTAATACTTCTCTTAATCTCATATTTTTTATTTCATATACAAAAATGAAATTAATTTTTGAATGTTAAAATTATTTTTGGGGGTGAAAAAGGATTTGTATATTTTCAAGGAAGAAATGCTTGGCAAAATGGCTGACAAAAATCTTCAAGCTGTCATAAAAAACTGCATGACTATTCAATGATCAATTCCACTTTAACATGAAATTCAACCAGAAARAATATAAATTACTTTTATTTAGATTTAGAGTTTTGTTTGCTTTTTGGATCATGGAGAGCATATTTTTTGGTATTGAGTAAGCATTCTTACTTGTTCTGTGATTTTTTCAAAAATGGAAAAAAGCCCACAGGGCTAGAGGGCCTTAACATCTACTTCTTCAGTCTGGTTTTGTTTCAGCAGCCACTGAAGTAGATTTGAATTCTTTGGGTGTGGGTACCCCAWGGGGTGAATAGTCATCTATTTTTTGAGTATGCAAAGAAGTGACATCTTTGACACAATGATATGTGAATGGCTGGTTGCTCTTTCCAGAATCCATCATATGAACCTTAGGACCACAGTGTGCTCATATGTGAAAACACACCTTTATTTTCATCACCATCTTTATCTTGGCATCCAAAAAGTGAAATCTTTTGTTTTATTCAGGCMTTCAAAAATCTTCCATTCTCATTTTCAAAATATATCCAATAGCTTTATACATTTATTAACTGTATTTAGATTTCTTTTACCAGCATTTAATTTAAGGAAACCTATTAACTCAACTTTCTTACTAGAGTTTGTGGAAATTGTTTTAGGATCCCTTTTAGGATAGACTGTCCTAAAGTATTTTTATCTTGGAGGTATTCCCATTTTAGTCCTTTTGAATGTCTAATATAATTMATATTTGATTWAAAATAATTAGGCAGTTTGGCTTTATTCCCATGAGGGGTGAGTAGGTATCTAAGTGTGTGAAATCAAACTSATACCATAGGATGTAAAGTCCTAAAGGAGCAGTGTAGCCCTTACATGTTTACTGGGGAGGGAACCCCATCTTGGAACTCAYGCAGTTTGAAAAGTGTAAATTCTGGTTGCTAATCAAAATCTCAGTGTCCCATGTAGCTCTCTGGCCAGAAAAGGATAAGCTAACACTAGTCTGTACATACAGTAGGATAATCCTTCAAAGGAAGCAGGATTGTTTGTCATTTAGCTCTTTTCTGATTTGGACAGATTTCCAGATATGGTGTCCATAATTCAAGCACTGGAAGAGGGGCCTTAAATCAAAAGTGTCTCATTTCCTTGAAATGCTCATGAAAATTACTTTGTGTTTGATATCTATATATCAGGGAAGACTGCTAAGAAAGGTGAGGATACTGCTGGCATAACAGAGTTCCCTGCTGAGCTGGGTAGGCAGTCAGTACTGGCAGGCAGTCACAGAAACCCAGTGATACCAGCACCAGTTCTTTTTAGTAACTTGCTTTCTTTCTTTATCCCAAAGACCAAATGTTAGCCAACATGTTGCCATTTAATCTCTTCTGCCAGAGAGGTGCGAACAGGCAATAACTTAACTTCTCTAAGTTCAAGGGCTGTAAAAGTCCTATCAGGACATGCTGATTTTATAGTAGAAAATAATGTAACAGTCAAGGCTATGGCTTGATCTGGGATGACTGGGAGATGAAGGTAAAAACATTCAGTGCTGAAAAAAATTTCTGGTTTCTGTATGTAACTCAAAAATTATTTAGCATGTATGCTAAAGTGTTATGCCTGCTGGTGTTCAAATTGCTCCAAATTCGTTTATAGGAAGGTATAGATTTGAAATCTTCTTACTGGCATAATTCATAATACAAGTTATTTCAACTCAAACTATGTGAGTAACTCACATTATGTAATTAGATAATTAGTGCTGAACACATCTGATGCCCCCAAAGACCCATAAGTCATAAGAAAAATGTTTGTTATATGGATTGCTTATATAATGTGATTAAAAATCTACATTCCCAATGGATTCTTACAATCAGAGAAGCCTCTGACAGCATGGGTTGTTGTATTATGCTGAACTAAACCAAGAAAGGTTTTTTAACAAAAGYAAAACATTTTTCTTTTCCTTCTTTCCTGATATGACTTCTGTCATATCAAGGAAAGAGCTTATTCTTTAGAATGAACAAAATAAAGATATATTTCCTTTCATAAAATCCGTATTTGGCAGGATAACTAAGCAAAAAAGGGAWATCCAAGCAGGTAGACAAAGAGAAGCAATGCAGTTAAGAAATAAAGCTGTATCTGCAGTGCCATCTGTAGTGTAGCTAMATTTAAGCCATCTGTTTGGGGTTTTTGGTCATGGACATGTATCAACACACCACATCTCTTCTGAGTTTGTTTTCAAGTGATTTGCAGTCACAACACACACACACTTCTCATACATGCAGGCCACAGTCAAGGAAGGGGATTTTAAAGTACTACTAATAATGCTATTCTTATTTATTATTATGCACATGCTCAATTCAAGACAAAGAAGAATGTCTTTTTAAGTAGAAGTGTTTCTACCTACTTCTAGCAGGAGTCCTTTGTAGCTATTCCATTGTGACAGTGTTCACTTTCTCTGTCCTTGCCAAATCTTTTATAAATCTTAAGATTTATAAACTTAATGTTTTGGTATTAAATGTTAGCACACTTTGTTAGTAATAACGTGAAGTCATTTTGCGTGTATCAAACACACAAAAAAGGTGTGTTTGCCAAAACCCAGTCATGTTTAAGAGAAAGACCACCATCAGCAGGATTAAACAGTAATGGGGGGACTTCAGAAACAAAGCATAAATTCATCTTGAAAACAGTATAAAAGAATAATAAAAATTTGTAGCAGGAATCAGAGACCTTGGAGTGGAAACAGCAGCCATCAAAACTTGGTTCAACAGTGCCAGAATTTGCCCCACCAGCATCATCTCTTTGCTTTGGCCAGCAAGAACAAACTCCCTGTGATGCCTTAAGTTTTAGCTTTCATATTTTTCTGTAGTGCCTTAGTGTGTGACTCAGAACTTCATATGAAGTGTTAGCAAGTTCTCCTCACAGTTCAGTTAGACAAAACAATCCTTTTCCAGCCTGAGAACCAAGGACAGCCATTACAGCCTCAGGCCCAAGAGCATAAACAATGGTGAATCAAAGAGAGCAAACCAGGAGGATGTGACTTCATAACCTGAAGCTGTAATTGGACAATTAACCCCAATATGCAAATGGACCAAAACTTATAAAAGTATTAAGACTTGTGACTGGGCGCCCATCTTGGGCCCTGTTATATTCCTCTGAGAAACAGTTTTCCTCCTCCCAGGTTATGATGGAATGCTTAGACATCCTTCCTGACTTTCCCCTCTCCCTCCATCCCATTGGCCAGGGGCCAAATATCCCCTCCTTGGGAAAAAAACTTTAAAAATATTCTGTATTTCTTTGTTCACTCTCTTTCCCGCATGGACCACCACAAATAAAGAGCCTCAGACATCTCTAGGGGACAGCCCCTTCTTGGTAATTCCAGTCCTACCTCTGGGATATTCCCCCCCTAAGCCTCGTAGGGATCTGAGCTGGCCTGAGAGTCTTGGGGGGCTGCAGGGGGGATAATCTCAGGGCCCATCTTGGGTGTAGCCACATCTGGGCTCTTGTACTGCCCAAGGTGTATCCTGTGAAGGTTTTTAAATAAATACCTACTTTATTTCTTGAACACTGTCTAGCAATTGTTCCAGGTAGCCTCTTTAGGCATCACCTGTGCGACACCATGAGCTGCCTGCTCTGCAAGTGATGAGCCAGCAGTTCAGCCAACAAAATACAGGGTCACACACACCTCAGGTTTGTCTGTGCACAAGAAATCATGAGGTGCTTTCTCACCAGCTTGTGAATTAATAGGTTATGGAGAGCARCACAGACACCTATGAGGCTGTAGCATCCATGTCTTATAGGACAAAGTACAAGCAGGGTAACCAGTACTTTTGAAGGAGCAATGGTGCTTATAAACCAGACATCCTTTGAGGATGCCATGGGTGTGATGGTAAGTCTATGAATATTTGTCTCTGTATATGTTTATGATTAAAAATTCTGGGGATTGCTTTTTAAAAAATGTTTAGTTGTTTTTAGGTGTTTGATAGATTTTGAAAGTGTCTTGTAGTGTGATTTATTTGTTGTATTACTGATATTGACCCTGAAAATAATGATTGCAGATTTTGTTTATGTCATTTAAAAATCTATAACTTGTTTCTGTCCTGATTCAGTTTAAACTAAATAAATTGAGAATTTTTTATCTATGACATAGTATTTCATCAATTTTCCCCTTAACTAGCTCTGATGACTTTTTGTCTGAGTTTGCTGACAGTGTAGCTCAACTTTATACTGCTATGAATATTACGTCTTTTCACGTTTTGCTACCTGACACCACATTGTTCATACAGGTGTGGTCCAGAACCCTGTAATTCCAGCATGCACACTATGAAAGTAGCAAGCTCCTCATTCCTCCAGCCATTTTCTGTGTTTTGAAATAAGAGTATGATGAGGATGAAACACAAATTGTTGTCCTTTTCCAAAAATCTTGGAAGTCTGTACGATTAAAAGGTGTAGTTGTAAGCTGACATACTTTTTTTTTTTTTTGGCTCCTTTTTCAATAAATAGATGAGGAGAATACAGCTGTCAGCAATTGGAGATAGATCAGAAATGGAAACATCTGGAAAAAAGTGAAAGTCTGCAAAACGTTTTTGACTTGGAATGTGGAAATATTATAAGTAATATAGGTGAAATGATTTATTTACATGAATAGCAGAGTACCAAGGGCAATAAGTTACACTGGCTTAGAACTGGAGTCCAGGCAAAACTTTTATTTTTAAGTATCCTATCTTAGTTATAAACAGAGTGACTAATGATACAAAACACAACCACRTACACAGATCTTGGTGCAAGTGATAATAGAGGACAAAAAACAGGAACCTCAGAGTATGAAACAAGAAAATATCCAATATGAAGGAGGCCACTTCCACTTTAAGCATCTGTCGTTCCTAGCATATCATTTTCCTAAAGCAYAGATGACTTTTTGACAGAAAGATTAGAAACATCTGAAAGTATTGATGAAGTGGCTGGTTATAATGTCTCAGCTGAATGTCATTCCATTAATACTGGGTCTCTGCAGCATATCATTCTAAAGAATAAAAGTACTGGAGTTCTTCTTGAATAACAATCAGGTGTAAATTCCTTCAGGGACTCCAGATGACGTACAATTCTGAAGGCTGCTTTGTAATTGGAACAGTTCTTGAACTACTCTTCATTTGCTTAGAGATTCAAATTTCTGTAGGTTCCTTTACATTTCARGCACAAATCTTATCCTCATATTTAACTTGTTCTAACTCCCAGGTAAATAATCTGATGTTCAATGTAAAATCCGGKCCAAATAATCAACCATCAGAAACACTTGAGAAAACATAATTAATGGAATGTATGCATAATATTTTATATATTTTCATGCATTATTCAGCTTGCCACTGGCAAGAGTTCTGTGCCTTTATTTCTGTTTCGGTTTATGTCTCACCCTATCATGTTATCAGGTGGTGTAAGTCTGGGAGCAAAGCAATAGAATCACTGAAATGTGGAATAATAGAAATGTCTGCAGTGGAAGGGATCTCTGGAGATCACCTGACTGAACTCTAGGTTAAATCACCCAGGGCTCTGTATAGCACAATCCAGGATATTTCCAGCAAGGAATATTCCATCACTTCTCTGGGCAAACTATTCCAACATATAATTGTTCTCATGGTGAACGAGCTTTTTCTTAGTCCAGTCAGAATTTCCCTTGAAGCAACTTGTGCCTGTTTCCTTTTGTCACTGTAGATCCTTGTGRAGAGAGTATCTTCACAAGGATACTGGGATAATGACCTTGGGATGACCAGATACCTGAGTGTCCATTTTTTTCCTAGGCTAAAGTTTCTCTGGTTGTCATGGTCTCCAGGAYTGTGCTCATTTTGGTGGTCTTCATAAGACCATCTCAAGGTTTGCAAGGACTCTCTTAGATAGTGGAAACCAACATGGACTTCTGCTTGGAACCAACATACCTGTAAAATCCTTGTTATTCTTGACACCTCTTGCCAGTTTGAGAGACACCTGAGCCCTGCCTTGCCCTTCTGGGCCACCACACTTGCTGAGAARCAGCAACCAGAAGGTAAGCACAGGCACATGCTGGTCATGTGTGAAACCTCTGCCCCATGGGTCCCACTGAAGCACATGATGAGCCCTGCCCTGCCCCTCAACATTTTCTGTTTGTGGTTTGCTTAGCTCATGAGTGCAGCTGCTACCACACACCCTCACTGCTCTCACTACAATGTTTTGGAAGGAATCACAGTCTATTTTTCTTTTTTTTCTAGCTGATGTCTTTTTATGCATAAACTCTTTCAAACAGTGGAGTATATCTCAAGCACCAACTTGCTACAGTGGGAAAAACTAGGGAAGGAAAATGCCACATTTGTTGCTTATAAGCTAATGGAAGCAGAATAGAGACAGCGCAGAAAACTACATGTGTATTCATCTGTACCAGACAAGAAAACAATAAAAAGAAATTTGTCTTTCTGTCAAAGAGAGACAGCTAGAAATAACCATCCTGCTCTGCTGATGGCAAGGAACACACCACATTATAGTGGCCATATAAGCAGAAGGAACACAATTATACTCTTTAGAATAAACTCCCATATACTAAATTAAACAAATTCCAGACTGGTTTATACACTTCAAACCATAAATGTGTTAATATGACATATCTTTTTGCTTTCACTTTTTTAATCAATAGATTTGTGCAGATTGCTCTGACCAACATAACTTTAATAGATGATAAAGTATTCAAATATGCAAAGTACATAATTYTTACCCAGTTCTCAAAAGAAATAAACACTATCAACAACAGTAATTATACTATTCTRTATGTCATATGGCATTGCTGGTGGGTCTGAGCTGAGTGTTTACAGATGAGCAATATAAATGATGGTTGTGAATTACTGAAATTCCCTTTAACATCTGCAACACTCAAAAAGTATAATGACAAAGTCTGAAAAGGGGTGCTAACTCTAGTATGAAAAATGAGTTGAAGCACTTGTGAGCCTGTAAACTAATTCTGCACACAGATTAAACACTGATTTCGGTAATGGATGTACATACAAATATGCTTGAACAACAGTGTAATAAAGGATGAACGTGCATTATGTTCAAGTGTGAAGAAGGGCTTTGTCTTCTTATGCCAGTATGTCTGTATTACAATGTTGACTAAAAATTAGGCTGTGTACTGTACATGGAAGCTATGTAATCTTTTGCTATTCAGGCATCACATATTGCAGGGTACTGTAACCTGGCCATTGTGACAATTTTTCTGGAAGAGACAACGATTAGGAAGAGAAAGAATAATTGAATCCACATTCATTCTCTTAGATTGCAAAGACTTCCTACCTCATCAAAAGTCAACCTCCCAATCTGAGACATTTCATATCAACACAATTGTTAAGCTTGTAGCATTTGAACTACACTGTTGTCACTATCTAAAAACACAATACAGAAAGTATTTCAAAAGATTTTTAAGAAGTCAAAACATGAGATTCCATAGACATGCAAATCTGAATATGCAGGAAAGGCAGTTCCTTTCATACACTGAAATGAGACTATACCTTTTTGTTATGCTATGTAACATCATCATCTCTGGGTGAATCTAAGATGGAATTTCAAATATTATCATCCATTTTAGAGAACAACTTTTGTATATCACTTTGTTGYAAGAACCTTTGTTATTCATCATTCCGGGAAATAGTATTTTTGTCACTCCAAGTGAAATAACAGGATGCAGAAACAGTTACATTCTTTTTCTAAAAGGAGGCAATGGGTGGTACAATAAGAAAAATCTCATTTTCCTGAGGAGAAATTAAATGGGGAATACTCTTTGACATCAGCTGCATTATTTGTTGGTATGATTAGCTGTAGTACAATATTAATAAGTATTAAAAATAGAAAAAATGCAGTAAGAAGTAAATGGTTTTAATATAATGATTAAAAGATTTTTTTTATTTGATCTCTCTCCATATTAAATTATATTAAATAAAAAATACTAGCTGGATACAATCTATAAATGTTCTCAAGCTTTTTCTAATAACCTTGTAAGAATCTAATAAGATAGCAATATTTCATGACAGAATTTCATACCTGGAGTGTAACATTATGTTGTACTCAAGCATGAAATTATTCTTTTAGGTATCTAAGATTAATTAAACCAGTTTCAAGCTATAATTTACACATTAGGTGTCTAGCTTGGGTTTTCAAAGTGAGGAAGTTTGTTTTGCTATTTTGTAAGAAATGAGATTTATGATTCTGAAGATGTGGCTTTCTCATGAGTGCAAACCATATTTTTTTGTGTGTTCCCCGCTTAGATGGTGGAGCTGCTGAATAAAACTTCAGTGTGTCTTTTTTTCTTTTCTGCAAGGTTTATGCCAAAATATTGATTCACCTACATAATTACCACAGCCCCCATGCTCAAGGGGTTTATGTAGAAAGCCCTTCTTCCTCAAACACTCCCCCGCTCTCAAGTGAAGAAACATAAAATTCAATTTTTAGTTCTTACTGGAATAATACATAAAATTCAATTTTTAGCTCTTACTGGAATAATACTGGGTAGCTGAGTGTGGAGTGGTGTAAGAGATTCTCCTTTCTGCTACAGTTTAAATGGAAAAGGAAAAAAACTCAGACGTTTCTGCTCAGTCGGTCCTTTTCCTTTTCTCTGCCTCACAGGCCCTGAGCACTACCAGATTATTGCATGGTTRCCAGAGGCTGCATGCAATTTCAAAAGCAGGAAACTGTATTTTTTCTTTTTTATTTCTTCATCCCAAAGTTTTGCCATGTGATACTGTTTCAAACACCAATTCGGTTTCTGTGTTTTTTTCTAATTTAGCCAGTTAATAACTGTGTCATTGGCCAAATAGTCAGCTATTTAATTTAGTGTAATAAAGTCTATTTTCATTCAATCTTGTTGTTATTCAATACTTTACATTCATTTAATCAGAATCTACTAAGTCACTATACCCACTTTGAAAGCTTTCATACAATTAATTTAATTCCAAAATTTTATTATATTTTCACAGTAATTCTTTCTCAGAGATCCCTGAAGGGTCCATTCAAAGTGCTTTGATTAAACTTAATCTGAAGATAAAGATGGGATACTAAATTCTGATCTTTTGGTGCAGCAATTAAAAATTCAAGTAAGGATTAAAAACAGTGAGTGAAGTCTAATGTTCCTGGTTTTCCATTCAGCAATGGATGAGTGCATTTTAAAYCTAACAAATCACAAGATAGCAGTATTTCTATGTACATGGATAATATATATTATATAAAGCACCTCTCAGTTCCTTATCTTTGTTTTTAGTTCATAATTGTTGTATAAATAGATTGATTTTATTTGCAGTGTCATTTATTTTTATTACAGCTTTTTACATGCCATCAGACCCTTATTTAATGAGTCAGTGGGTTGATGCAAGTCRAGTTGCAAAAACAGAACTGTAGATTTAGTTTCTGATGACCTTGTGCCTTAAGTAAGTMAACTGGGTCTAGAAATATGTATTAGACTTCATATTACTGTTTAAATGGGTTTTTAAAGGCATAAGATAAATGGACTTTCAATACTCCAAAAAATTAATGTTGTTTTCACAAATAGGATGCATTGGTCACACTACGCGAACTGTGTGATGAGAAATCTTGTAATTGCAAATRACATTACATTATTTCTATTAATTACTTCTATTTAGTTCTGTTAGAAGAACTATTRCATATACTATGTTACTTAAGCAGAGACACTTTTTTTTTTTTTAACTGATGCCACTGCTGGTTTTGAACACAACTGTTGCCATAAAATCACATGAACTTTTTCTAAAAGTTTATCCAAAATATTTGGTAGTCAAGAATTTAATTCTGTYTGAAATTCACTGATATTTGCATGAATCACACTAAGAAAATAGCTTTTTTATTAGGAGTAGGAATTCAGTAAACCTTTTTTTTAGACAAAAAGCCTGAAGCCAAAACATTACATTTGAATTGCTCACCAAAATTCCATGCAATTCCGAAAAATATCAAGATAGGAGGATTGTAGTTACTATATTAGGTCTCATGTAGGTTGTGAGATGCCTGTGAAGCTACTAGGGTATCAGAAACKGAACATACTAAAATAAGAGCTGGAGAAGCATATTTGCTTAAGAACTAGATGCTTGCACTGAATAGCATAGTTTGAACACAGACAAGGGGGAGGAAAAGTTTTATTGTTCAACTTAGCTAAATATTAGTGAGAAATAAGAGCTAAATAKTTTTTGTCATATTGTCACAGCTCTGGGCTGTGGGAGGATAATGATGTTATCAATAGCTCTGTGAGCTATACAAAAGAAAACCTTACAGGAGATGGAGAGTTTGACAGATGTATTGTACTTTCTACCTACACAAAAGAGAAATTTATTTCTGCTGTAACGTTGCACATGTCAATAGACACTTCTGAACTCAGGAATATCATGATGCAGAAGTCACTGTAATGTAGGCATAGCAMTGACATTAACACATTTACTATACTATTTTTGATTAATAAAAGGCCTATATAGGGTTTTAAAATCACCTGCATTCAGTGGTACAATACTGTACATCATTAGATGTGAATKTATTTCTTACTGAAAGTCATTGTTATTTATAAGCCTTTGAATATATCTTCCAGAGCTGTGAGGTTTCACTGGACTTTTCAATAGTTTTTTTAGCAGTTTGAGAATTCTACTGCCCTGCTTAATAACACCTCAAAATTTGAAAAAAACAGCTTTGATGACCTGGTAGTTTCTCCTGCAGAACCAATAGCATGTGAATAATTTGTAATAAACTGTAATTTGTATTACAAAAATACTAATTCTTTTCCTATCCTCCATGGTTTTTCTCTGGAGTAAATCCCTCTATGGATTTTAGTCAGTGTTTGTCTCATGATCTTCCTCATTTTACCTGAAACATTGTTTTGAATCAATTCATGGGCTGATAAGCTATTGAAACAAAACACTTTAAATGAAGCATGGGATAAAATTAATTTTTTTTTTTTTTTGCTGTACTTATGAGAATAAAGAAGTTCAGGACTTGTTTATTCAACTTGGAAAAAAAGCCCAAAAACTTTTACCATTTATCTTGCCTGTTAAATGCAATGTGGCACACAGATTTTTGAAAACACAGCAGATTAACACATGACAGATTAACAAAGTATTGCAACTATATTAATGCAGAAAGYTCAATGGAGGCAGACCTTTGTCTCCAAGGACTTATTTTTTTCCAGAAACATACAGAATTGTGAGATGGTAGAATTTGCTTAAATGAGATGCTGGTGACTGGCCTACCCCTGAAAATTATGGTATCCATTGATTAAAAAAGAAGTCAGCAACTCTAAGACTGAATATAAATGCATTGCTAAAAGAATTCTCTTTAATCTTTTTTCTTTGGTGGAGGTAAACTGTGGAATTGCATTACCATGGTGATTGATGAGGGCCAGTTACAGAACACATATTAGTTAGACCAAAGAGTCTTGGCTGAATGAAACATTCAAAGCCATAATTAGCAGATTTCAATGAATACAGCTTATTCCTGAAAGATTGCTTAAAAACAGGATTCTTCATATTTCTAAAGATGATGGAGCCCTGAAATTCCAACTAGATCCCCCAAATGGCTTTTAAAATATTTTTTCATGTTAAACACATTGCCTTTTTAGAAGAGCAAGAGATGTGTGTACAGCATCCTTATCTGGACTACAGCTCATGAAAGAAAAACAGCTCCTAAGGATAAATAAAACTGACATCAGCTGATTTTCTTCACAGCACAGAACAGAAAACAMGAAAGAGTGGGACACACTGAATTGCCATGGGAGAAGTTAGAGCTGCTTTCACATTTGGCTTGCACCGCCCCAAATGTATTTTCACTGTAGATCATTTCTCAATTCAGTCTCTAAAACCAGCTCCTCTCCACCAGATGCTAATTTGTCCAGCAGTCTCCAAGGCATATYTAACTAGGCCAAACAGTGTTTGCCCTTGAAGAGCTGCTCTTGGAGCATTCCAGAGCTTGACTATGAACTGGTGGAGCTTCAGCCTCCATGATTTTGTTSTGTTTGATCCATCATGCTCTTGCTACAGTGGAAACAGTATGGAAACAAGAGATAAAGGCTCACAATTCACAATAGTGACATTGACAGCAGCTTTCTTATCTTCTGGAATCATGATCAGCTTAGTTATATGGCAGTGAARTGGGAATGATGAGCAGCTTTCAGCCTTTTGCATGTCTGCTGGAGAAAAAAGTTTCAGCCACAAGCTCCTGAGGAAACCTATACACCCCCCTGAAGGGCACTTGCCTCTGCCCAGGCAGTTTTGGGCTGTGTGGTTACTGCATGGGAAGAACTGGGTCCACTGTGCTTTAGGTTTGCATCTTGTTTTCCTTTAGATGTTGACACTACAGCCAGAACATCTGATCTTAAAACAGGAATTTAACTTTCTACAATAGGTCCTTAACATGAAAAAAGGAACCAAGAAAGTAAATGTTCACAATTTAATAACTAAGAAGTTTCTATAACTAATCACATAGAAGTGTTTGAGTTACAAAGCCGTCACAGGCTCTAGGAGAAGTGYCAGATTTTCCATGTTATTTCCATGGCAGAGATTTCCGTAAATCTCTTATAACTACATATAGAAGGCTTTGTTTTCCAACTGTGCTTGCATAAAAGAATGTCTTAATTTTTGGTCACTGTAAGAGAGCAATTTCATCCGTGCATATATATGCATACAGTTAGGATTGCCTAGGTACTGGCACTTGGAAATTTAAAAAAAAAATGGAAACCTAGGTTTTGCATCAATTCTTCTAGCTACAGAAAACCATTTTTCCATCTAAATAAAGTGACTTTATAGCTTAAAATTCCAAATTTTCACAGAAATCTACCCTAAAAGAGCTATTTGCAATGTAACATATTTAGGCATTTGATTGTTTATAGGGTGCAGTTTGCAGTTGGGAAGGTGCTGGTAGCAGGAGAGGGGGGAGCATCTTGCAGCAGTGGCCCCGAGTCAAGACTCCTTTTCTAGTAACTAGGGAGTGTTTTCCTTATCTTGGCTTTGACCCATGAGTTTCCTCATT
Source organism: Alauda arvensis (assembly GCA_902810485.1). NCBI lineage: Eukaryota > Metazoa > Chordata > Aves > Passeriformes > Alaudidae > Alauda > Alauda arvensis. The sequence goes on along the minus strand of CADDXX010000134.1, from coordinate 82,102 downwards.
CCTATACCTCCCTTTTTCTCTCCTGTCCCACTGGCTGTKTGGAGATGGGGAGGCGAGCAAATACCTGGGTGGGTCCCACCTGCCAACAACAGCCTGGGTCAACAACCCACAGGTAGCAATTTTTAAATTCTTTGGCATTTTAGTCATAGATRTGGAATTTGTGYAATTGTTAAGCATTTTTTCCCTAASACATACACATTGAAATATATAACGTATTTTCAACTACTAATTTTAAAGGGCCAATCACCAATCCAAAAGAATTTCCCTATCCAATTACTACCATTCTTTTTTTTTTTTTTTCTTTTACCTTTCTGGAGTTTAATAAAAATACAATCAAAAAAATCTATTCTTTGCAGTTTTACATTGATATTCCAGACTGTTCTGCTTAAGATTGCAGCCTCTTGCTTTAACCTTTGTGCTGGCACATTAGTCTGCTCAACCACAGMTCCAAAAGGTTGGATGATAGCCTTTTTAAATGGTAGGCAGTTCCATTTTTTAGCAGATAGTTCCCATTTCTCTTTTTCCAAACAGTTTAGCTCAGCTCATTTTCTACCAGACTATCAGTATAGCAGCATGAGGCAGTAATGATTCTTAATTAAAATACAGGGCTACCTGCAGTCTAATTTGAGCAGAATCCAATTGTGAGAGAAGGATTTTTGTGGAATCACACATTTTTTGTATCTCAGAGCTAGTAAAGTGAGTTAATGCAATTGTCATTGATATGACATTAAGATGTTTCGGGTTTCCAGGACTTACACTGCTGCAACACAGAGATAAAATATGAGTTTAGCTTGCTAATGTGATGTTGCTGAGTTTTCAGCCATAAGGAAAAAAAGAGTACAAAGCACACATGCACCAAAAGTTCTTGCTAAACTTTTGCATATGATATTTGCAACCAATCTTGCTTATAGTCAACTGGTCTTCTAAAAATTATATACAGCGGGTATATGGATACAGGTTTTACACATTATAAACATTAATAATACACTCCTCTGCTTGTTGAAAGGACAATATTTTGTTCTGCTGAAGCAGAAGTTCCTCATACCTATTTTGACTTATTAGATACATATTTAGATGAGCTTTATATATGTCATAGAATAGAATAAGATTATTTGTGCATATTGATTGGTGTGACTCATCTTAATAAAGARGCTTAATAAATATCACAGGCTATAACTTGTAAAAGTACTTTTCAAGCTTACTTTTTACATAACAAAAAATGATATTTTGTTTCATTTTGACACATGCAGTCATGATTTCATAATCTCATCTGAAACATAAAATTTAGTGTGCCTACTCAAATCCAAATGCTGAAAATAACTATAGATACCYGCCATAACCTTAGAGCAAACCTGAAATAACAAATCTTAATTATTTATTCACAAAGAATTATACTTTACTACTAGCYTTCTTAAACCAATTGTAGTCACCTTATGGTTCTCACTTTTTAATTGATTTTTTAAAAATTGTTTTTCTGAATTTTTATATTAAAYATTATTTAACAGTTGTCACACTAGTACAAGAAAAGAACAGCATGGACACACTGAGATGTCAAGAACAGAAAAGGAAGAACTTTAATTTTTTGACCTCGATATATATAGAATCCTAWCAGCCAGGGATTGGAGGATGAARTTTCCRCCTCTCCAATCACACTGGTCAAACCAACATCAAGTTCATCAACTTTCTCCTCCCAGGAGAAGGAATTCAAAACAACAGAGACAGTTATAATAACATTCATTGTTTACATGAAAGTCTGCGAGAAATTCCCCTACAAAAAATGAAAACATCAGAAGGCTCAGAAAGATGAGGGTGACAAACAGTATTAAACATTGAATACTCAAAGAAAGATTATTTGAATTTAATGTATAAAATGTATAAAATATAAAATTTAATGTATAAAAATATGGCGTATAGCTCAGATCCCTTGCATGTATCTTAGCACAGAAAGTTACACACAAGAAACATTGCTGGGGGTTAGATTTGTTTTTGGTTTTTTTTGTTTTTCCCTTTGGGAACTTTTTCCCTCAAGTTGCTAAGACACTAAGGACTGAGTGCTTGTCGGTACTTAACGAAAGACAAAAGAAGCCAGAGAAGAGAAGATAGAAGGGGCGGGAGGGCTGGGGGGTGGGCACTCTTCCCTTTGGCACTCTGGAGAGAGGACGCCCAGGCTGTTGGCTTGCTGCGAGAGGAGTTTCACTGTCACCATCAACTCTGCTCCTGGGAAAACCTACTACCATCTGCTCATGTGCCTGGGCAATTCTGAGCTCTCCTCCAGCCTGACTGGAGCAGACCTGGTCCTGTCCCGCCACCGCCATTTTTCCGGCCCTGCTTTGAGGCTTTTGCCTTCACTGACCTCACACTCTTTGCTCAGCCAGGACGTCTCTGCTGCTCCAGCCACCACTGCGGGACTGCCTATCTGCCTCATCACCAGCCTGGGAACTCCCACCGTTACAGCTTGGTGCCTCAGAGCCACTGGGATCAGACTGTCCTGGGATTTGTGGTCCTCGAGGTTCTCAGTTCTGTCTTATTATTAATGCTGTAGCTGTTTGTTTCTTTGTTTGCTTGCTTTGTTAGATATATATATATATTAGTAAAAAAACCTGTTATTCCATTCCCACATCTTTTTGCCTGAGAGTCCCTTAATTTCAAATTTATAATAATTTGGAGGGAGAGGGTTTTCATTCTACATTGCAAGGGGAGGGCTCCGGCTTTCCCTAGCAGACACCTGTCTTTCAAACCAAGACAAACGTTTTTCTCGATCTCAGAGAGGAGACTATAACTCATTTTSTCTTTGAAAAACTAATCAGAAAAGTGTGCTTTAAGTCATGTTTTCACATTTAAAAATAAAAAACATGCAATATTAGTTTTATTGGTAGAAGACCTGTTACTTAAATATCCCACTTAGCTTGATTACTTCAGCATGAAGTCTTTTAAAGTACGAACTAAACATCATAAAAAGTGTCCTCACTTCCAGTTTGTCCTTTGCAAATATTTCTCCTTGATGCAGCTTCTCTCACAATCTATCATCAGTACTTACTATAGCCAAAAAAAAATAAATCTCAAATGGTTAGTGAGAGCCTTTTACCTTCCCTTCCCTTCCCTTCCCTTCCCTTCCCTTCCCTTCCCTTCCCTTCCCTTCCCTTCCCTTCCCTTCCCTTCCCTTCCCTTCCCTTCCCTTCCCTTCCCTTCCCTTCCCTTCCCTTCCGTTGGATTTTTTTCCCATTAGAAATCTCAGATCTCTGACACACTCAACTATTTTAAAGAGCAAACCCCCAAGTAACTGAACACAGCACAGGCTCACCCAAAGCAGTCACCCAAGGAAAAGCATTCACCACTCTGGTCACACTGACAGGCTGATGCAGATGTGCAGTGCCCTCTGCCCCTCAGAAACTAGGAGGGTAGGTACAGTGGGGTGAGAATGCCTGCAAAACCTCAGGGATAATGTCCTCCATAAAACTCTGTCAGACATAAGAGAAGAAAACTGGCTTGTATCAACAGACCATGTAACCAGGATTAACTGGTAATTAAACTACTCTGGAGTGCCATTGTTATCYTTTCAAATTACATTTAACACAGTGTTAATTTGGTGTCCTTTCTTATTTTTAAAAATAGTAGGTGCTTTTGCAAAGACTTTTGGAGATGTGGATTTACTGCTTTGCTGTACTTGTGGGGCCAGATTTTTGTCATCTCTCCTTTTGTAGTGGTTCCTAAAAGCATGGCTTACTGTAAGCCAGACCACCACTTTCAAACAYCATGGGCAAAACCAAACAGACTTTCTTGAGATTGTAAGGTCCATTCAGAATACTTCAAGTAWTTCAAGTAATTGCCTAGAGCTGGGAAGCTGAGAAGGATCAGAAGGGATATTGTTGAACAGCTTTGAGCAGACATGGCATCCCAGATGGCCACTCCCTCAGGGTACTGAGCACAGCACAACACAAGAAATTACACAGCTGTAGAGCAGGGATTCTGCTGCCATTCTGGGATAGAGGGAAGCCCCTGCTGCGGTCCAAGGCCACCGCCTAGCACCTGTGTGCCTGCTTCCAGCACCTCTTTTCCTGACAGCCTTCTGGCTGACCAGTTTGGAAATGCCTCACCAGTGTGATGGGTCTTAGTTCAGGGCTCTTACTGAACAAAGTCTTATCTCAACAGGGATTGTGGTACCTTGGTGTTGGGAGCAAGGCAGTCTCTTCTGGCTCCCATTTCTCACCAAACCTGACAAAAACCTAGCTAATGAGTCCAGCTGCAACCAAACTGGCACTATACTCCCATAAGTCTTCTACCTCTCACACTGAGCACTTGCAGTAACTTTTGCTCAAAATTACATTTCCACATGCTATAATGACCTTCTGTGTTCTATGGAAACTCTCTTTTGTGTCATTTCRTCTGTGTCTGTGACCAGAATAGTCACACCATGGCACAGAAATTCTGTTTAATTTGTTTCCTAAATTAATTTGTTTCCTAAAGCCAGTGCCACGGTTGAAACATTATTCATTAAGAAGCAGAGGTTTGCATTTTTGTTTCCCCTCTATAGGCATGGAACCAAATTGTGTTCAGAACATTCAGCTGAAATCCGTACTCTTAAATTAGGTCATTGCCCTGATAAATCCTTCCTAACTATATATCCAGAGAGCTGATTAAAATCCAATCTATTTGACATTATAATTAAGTCTTACATCTAGTTTACAGTTTTATAATTACAGCTCTGCATCCTGAGAAAGATCAGAGGTCTCTCTTGTTCAGCTGAGGGATCAGAACAGTTGTGCTGACAGCATCTGAGGGGAGGCAGAACTGGTCTTTACACATATGTTGGAGAKAGATAAATGCTGCTGAAAGAGGCCCTTGCTGATGAGCAGATCTGCCCAGACTTGCAGATGTGTCCTGCAGGAGCCATGTGACATTTGGAATACGAGGGGGAGATGGGGAGACAGATTTTTCAATGCAACTTAGCAAGTGAATGTCTGTGACCAAAAACAACACAGACTGATTCTTTTTTATCATTATGGCATGATCCAGCTCTTTACAAAAGTCTTCTTTTGCCTTTGTCTAATTTTTGTATAATTCATTTTCGTAGGCAGTTTTCGCTTTTTCAATGTTTCTGAAAAGCAGGGGAGGGCACAGGAAAAGGGGAGAGCTTCCCATAAAACCCCAAGGCTTTTGTGTCACTCTGAACTTATTTAAAATGTGCCTTGTGGAGATGGAAGTTTGTGCTTTTTCTTCTGACAGAAATGAGTCTGAAGTTATTCAGAAAGTAGAGAAGACTGAGATACAGAGCCATATCTACTACACATCCCAACAGAAGAGCACCCRTCTTCCAGTAAGAGGCACAAAAATCCCTCACAGTTTCCTTGTTAGACTGCCACTTTCATGTTGCACAGATTTCTCCTCTTCATTCAGGAGTYTCCTTTGTTCAGTCAATGCCACTTCAGCATCTGACATGACCAGGTACCCTCAAATCTCACCCACTGCAAATACCCCAGAACTTTTGCCATGACCTGAAGCATGCACCCCACCTTCTGCTGAGAGCAGTGAAAACTGGTGCACAAGAACTATTCATGTGTTGCTTCTGATGGG
>CADDXX010000134.1:62615-75856 GCA_902810485.1 Alauda arvensis | reverse complement strand
TAGGGTTTTTTGAAATTTTAATACCTTTCTAGTCCCTAAGTTTTTTTTCTTATCCAGAAATAGCTCCAGTATTGTCTCTAACACGTAGCTTTTATAATAGAGGGGCACGAATTAAGATAGCTATTTTGCTGTTTTTAGTGGCAATAATCTCCTGGAAGTTTATTAAGGTACTGGGGCTTGTTCCATATATGTTTAGTTTATAGTTTTTTCGTCCTACACTGCATCCCAGTTCCAGCAGCATGTTTTGGGGATTTGTTAGTAATTACATCCAGTTTGTTGAAGGAAGAGTAGGGAATGAGGCCTTTCAGCCTTTCCTTTCCCTCCTCTCTTTTGAGTCTGTCACATCACTTTTAGAGAATGTGCAATTTCCCCTAAATGTTAAAGATACCACCTTCCTGATAGTTCAGCTAGTAAGCATCCTCTATACGGTCTGCAGCTTCTCTAAAATAAAGTCTAAGATGTCCAGAGGAGCTGATGAGACCCCTAACCCAGAATCAGACCCAGAAGTAAAGCCAGGTGTGGAAAATTCTGAGTAGTGTAGAGAATGGGAGAGAATAGGTCAAACCTTGAAGGAATTTTCTGATCCCCCTACTTGGGAATTTTCACGTGACAAAATTCAGAACCCAAATGAGGTGGGGAAATATCTTAAAGAGAACTGCCATGATGAATCTAAGGAGAAAAAGCTCATTGCAATAAGCTGGGCCCTGGCATATGCTTATCGCACGCTGCTAGATACTGTAGGGCAGCAGATGGAGGTAGGGGGGCAGGGAGATAAATCAGCAGCTACCCCGGTCACTCAGGCTACAGCCAACACCCCAGCTACTCARGTTGTAGCAGAGCCAGTAGCTAAACCAGACAGTGAGCCTAAGACACTGGCAGTTGCTGCGGGAAAGAAACACACACGAAAAACTGATCGACCAGTRGATGACGATGCAGGGGAAGGACCCTCAACAGGACCAACTGACACAAAATCAAAGCGAGAACCAACCAAACTAAAGCGGGGACCAGCTGATGCAAAGCAATCACCAGCTGACAGAAGACCAGCAATCAATACTGAGTCCTATTCGCTGAAAGATCTTCGTGACCTAAGAAAGGATTACACTCGACGACCTGATGAATCTATAATTAGTTGGTTAGTCCGTCTGTGGGATGCTGCAGGTGAAGCTACAATGCTAGACAGTACTGAAACGAAGCATCTGGGATCCCTGTCACATGATCCGGTCATCGACCAAGAAATGATGAGGGGGGCTGACCCTTGCAGTCTCTGGGAACGGGTCCTGAGAAGTGTGGCACAAAGATATCTGTGTGCAAATGATCTCTATATGCAGCAAACTCAGTGGAAGACCATAAAACAAAAAATTCAACGCTTAAGAGAAATGGCAGTAGTAGAGATTGTCTTCTCAGATGACGTAAACACCAAGAACCCAGACTTAGTACCATGTACACCTGTGATGTAGCGAAAACTTGTACGACTTAGGCCACTAGAATACTCTTCTGCTGTAACAATAATGAAGCAGGATAACATAGAAGAGACTGTGCTAGATATGGCAAAAAAACTCCGAGCATATGCAGATGCCGTGCATGGTCCAACACATGTAAAAATTGCAGCTGTAGAAACATGCATACAGAAATTAAAAGACAACGTGGAAGAGAATCACCAAAAACTCAGAGAAGAGATTAAAGAGATTAAAGACAGCTTTCTCCAAATCTCAGCAGTACAGATCAGAAGTTCTGGCACCAAACGCAGACATTTCCCTGATAAAGAGAGAAGAGACACTCTACGAGCAGAGCTGTAGTCCTTCCTGCGCGATTGCGGAGAAGACATGAAGAGATAAGATAGAAAATCTACTAGCACAACGTGTGTCTAAACTAGAAGACAGCAAGACTAAGAGAAAAAGTTTCACCAAAAAAGAAGTAACTCCAGTTACCCAGGGAAACAGTAATAATCAAGCTTAGAGGGGCCCTGCCTCTAGCCAAGTAGAGACTAGGGAAAACCGTGTTTTTTAGACTGTGTAAATTTGTTAGCCTGACACATCAGAACCACAAAAATATAAGGCCTTAGTTAACACCAGTGCGCAGTGCACACTAATCCCATCTAGACATGTGAGGGCTGAATCTGTCTCCATTGCTGGCGTGACAGGAGGATCACAAGAGTTTACTTTAGTAGAAGCTGAAGTGAGTCTGACTAAAAATGAGTAGAAGACACACCCTATTGTGACTGGTCCAGAGGCCCCATGCATTTTAAGCATAGATTTCCTCCAAAATGGGTATTTCAAGGACCCAAAAAAGACTCAAGTAGGCATTTGAGATAACGACTGTAGAGACAGAAGACATCAAGCAGTTAAACACCTTGCCTAGGCTATCAGAGAACCCATCTACAGTGAGACTTCTGAAGGGGGAAGAGCAACAGGTACCAATTGCCACCTCAATAGTGCACCGCCGACAGTACAGAACAACTCGAGATGCTGTGATTCCTATCCACAAGTTGATCCGAGAGCTGGAGAGCCAARGGGTAGTCAGCAAAACCCACTCACCCTTCAACAGCCCCATTTAACCTGTGCGCAAGTCTAAAAGAAAATAGAGACTGACTGTAGACTATCGAGCATTGAACGAAGTAACGCCACCACTGAGCGCTGCTGTGCCAGATATGTTAGAGCTCCAGTATGAGCTGGAGTCCAAGGCAGCAAAGTGGTACGCCACTATTGACATTGCTAATACATTTTTCTCCATTCCTCTAGCTGCAGAATACAGACCTCAGTTTGCCTTCACGTGGAGGGGAGTGCAGTACACCTAGAACCAACTGCCCCAGGAGTAGAAGCACAGTCCCACCATCTGCCATGGACTGATCCAGGCTACACTGGAGAAGGGTGAGGCTCCAGAACACCTACAGTATATTGATGACATCATTGTGTGAGAGAACACAGCAGCAGAAGTGTTTGAGAAAGGAGAAAAAATCATCCAGATTCTCCTCAAAGCTGGTTTCGCTATCAAGAAGAGCAAAGTTAAGGGACCTGCTCAAGAGATCCAGTTCCTGAGAATAAAGCAGCAAGACAGACAGTGTCAGATTCCCACTGATGTCATCAACAAGATCACAGCAATGTCTCCACCAACCAACAAGAAAGAAACACAAGCTTTCCTAGGTGCCATAAGCTTTTAGAGAATGCACATTCCTGAGTACAGCCAAATTGTGAGCCCTCTCTACTTAGTCACCCGCAAGAAGAACGTTTTTCAGTGGAGCCCTGAGCAGCAGCAAGCCTTTGCCCAGATCAAGCAAGAGATTGCTCATGCTGTAACCCTTGGCCCAGTCAGGACAGGACCAGAAGTGAAGAACGTGCTCTACTCTGCAGCTGGGAGCCATGGCTTGTCCTAGAGCCTTTAGCAGAAAGTGCCTGGGGAGACTCAAGGCCGACCCCTAAAATTCTAGAGTCGAAGCTACAGAAGATCTGAAGCCAACTACACTCCAACAGAGAAAGAAATTTTAGCAGCCTATGAAGGAATCCAAACCGCCTCAGAAGTAATAAGTACTAAAACACAACTCCTCCTAGCACCCCGACTACCCATTCGTAGTACAATTCGTTTTATTGTTTCATATTATTAATTTCTAAGTTTATAAGCACCTTTCTTTTTTGTTAAATAAATAGTTTTTTCCACTCATCTCTAAAGAAGTTGTTTCCTGAACCAGTAGCGGGGAGGGGAAGTCCCAGCTTGCTTCCCAGAGCGAGACCCCCCCCCCCCATTTTGAGAAGTCTCCTCCCAGATTTACCCTAAACCAAGACACCAGGTGCCTTCAAATCTCACCCACTACAAATACCCCCGAACTTTTGCCATGACCTGAAGCATGCACCCCACCTTCTGCTGAGAGCAGTGAAAACTGGTGCACAAGAACTATTCATGTGTTNTAGACTGCCACTTTCATGTTGCACAGATTTCTCCTCTTCATTCAGGAGTTTCCTTTGTTCAGTCAATGCCACTTCAGCATCTGACATGACCAGGTACCCTCAAATCTCACCCACTGCAAATACCCCAGAACTTTTGCCATGACCTGAAGCATGCACCCCACCTTCTGCTGAGAGCAGTGAAAACTGGTGCACAAGAACTATTCATGTGTTRCTTCTGATGGGATTTCTTTAAAAGGGTGGCAACATCTGCTCTCACATGCTTTAAAGACCATTTGCCTACTTACTTACCTGTTAAACAGCTACATGAACAGCAGTATTATATTTTAACCACTGTTATATTGTTTGGACTAAGTGTGAACAAGTGCACATGGGCAGGGAAAAAAAAAAAAAGGCCTGGTATTTGTATTGTGTCCAATTGAAAACAAAACTTCCAGGTATGCATTTCATCTCCTCTGCACTTCAGCTTTCTTTTCAAAGCATACCAGAGATTTCTAAATCACCTTTTGCCCAAGTCCTCCTGTACCAGACCCATAGTCAAAAATTTCCCACTGATAAGTCTTTAAAAGTGAGAAAAGTTTTATCAGATTATTAACTTCAGAAAATTTCTGGTCATGGTAGAAAGATCATTTTCACAGCTGTTCTGTGGCAGATTGTCCCATCCCTTAGTTGCATTGTAGGTGTCCCAAGAACTGGTGGTCGTTTGCATTTGTTGTCTGTTCAATTCAGTTGCCATTACTCAGGTTACGTAACATCATTTGATTAGAAGAACCTTTACCTCTGTATTGCACAGCARGATGAGGAACATGCACTGATCAAATATTTTTCCCATTCAAACAGATGGTGTGCTACTCTTCRTTACCCTGGGAAGCTTCCCAATTCATCCTAATTTTGCTCTTTGCCTTTTCGTTGTTAAAAAAAATAGGAAAGAAAAAAACAAAGCTAAATAKCATTATAGTTAGTTCTCCAAATAAACCCATTTGTCAGCTTTGGAAATTATATTGCTTTTAGAAAGTGTGGTTCTTCCATACATCACATTTTTATTTGATTTCTGCTGTACTATATACATCTTCAAAAAATATTAAAATATATTCTTATACTTTTGTAATCAGTTGCTTCAGTGCCTCCAGACYTCTTTCTTGGTGARTGTGAAGCATTTTATAAGGCTACTTTGATATGCATTGCTTTATCCTGATATTGCTGGCTCTGTTTACCAAAATACTGTCTGTATTTAGGTGTTGAACTGAGGAGATTGGGAATTATCCTCTTATCAGTGCCCTCTCYAGCTGAAATCTCATTTCCTTTTTAGTGCATGCTCCTATACAGTGATCCCCTTTTGTAAATGTATTTCTAAGCATTTACAATTCTAGAGTTATCTACCCTTTTTATCAGGCAAATAAATATTTCAATATGATATTAAGTGCTACCTTTTCTGGTGGGAATTGCACAGACATATATATACATTTTTAATTTGGCTTTATTTTCTGCATAGGGTCAATCACATTCAAAGTTTATTTTACAACACAGACTAACCAGTACATAAAATGAACCTTGTATTCCCTCTGTGATCTGCAAAATATTCTGCAGTAAGACAAATAGGGTTTGTTTTTTCCTTCTATATGTCTTTCCCTTGCCTATTTTGATTGGTAATRTGCACCTCTTGCTCCATGAAAATCAATCCCATTTGTTTCTAACACTGCTTTATTTTCCATCAGTGATATAACTCAGCTTGTGATTCTTGGAGTGTCCTGCACAGTGCCAGGAGTTGGACTCAATGATACTGATGGCTCTTTCCAACTCAGTGTATTCCATGATTCTATGATTGTCTTTACTTTTCCAGCTTCTGTTTCTCTCTATGAGGCATGAATGAATAAAATTCACATGTTCTGTTACCTTCCTACTATGGACACAGAGGCAAAGTCAATGTAATGTCATCTAAAAGGACCATTTGTCAAAGCTTGTTTTCTGAGATCAGTTTCATTAACAGCCACCCTTTCCTAGTGGGAACCCACGAGCCAGTTAGTGTTGTCCCTCACAAATGCAGGTCTGTGCAACGAGATGGCAATTAAAGTTAACACAAGGAAGTTTGATCCCCTTGTTGCCATTTGCCCTCYATTTACTATGATCAGTCTGAGTTTCTCTTTTATCCTACTTCCACTGTGTTTTAGAGCTTGTGAAGAAGCTTTACCCTGCAATCAAGCTTGAAAGACCTGAGAAAAAAAGGATTTTTAACTAAGTCAATAATGATTCTTTCTAAACTCTATTCCCTCCATGCAATTAATTTAACTGTAGCCTGCTCCAAGAGGCTCAGACTGAGACAATTCTTCTTACCCATTGTGTTCTGCAACCAGGAAAACATTTACAGTTGATTGTATTGTGTTTGTGTAGGCTCTAGGCTTTTTTTTCATATCAATACTAACACTACTGGGAAAGAGTTAAACAATTTYTTGCTAGACAATTGCCTAAATCTCGAATTCAATGGAGCACTAAAAGTTTATATATTTAAAATATAGAASTATGAGTGCATGTATGGGTATGAAYATTTTAAGTAAATGATTAGACTCACATAACGTGAAGTTTTAACAGARTGTTCTGCCCTACTGATTTATGTAGTCCACCTTTCCAATTGTTTGACAACAGCAAGAGACTCATATTCATGTAAGAGTAGAAACTAACCACACTTACTAAAATTTTGTCACTGCTTGGTGAGACAACACTAGCTTCTAGAGTCTGAGTCTCATCTATATCAATGTAACAGCATTCTGAGGAAAGCAATTGAACACAATGGGTTCAAAAAACAGGATTATTTGGAAGAAAAACRTGTTGTTTATGATTCAGTAATATTCCCTGCAAATTGACTGCTGTMTTGCAATTCACAAAAATGGATTGTAATGGAAGCACAATGACAACAGGCACAGTGCCTTAATTTAACAGTTATAATTTTTCCTAAATGCTGCATTTTTAGAGAGAGGATGTAGCAAAAGATGCCAAGAGAATGAATAAGTCCTCAGTGCTAAAGCTTTGTGCACTCCTACTATTATTTTAAAGATATTTATAGTTGAATTTCCATGGGAAAAGCAGTTATATATATAAAGCTACATATAACTTGTGATAGAGAAATGAAAGAAGGAAGTATGGAAAATTAGAAAAACAACMAAAAAAAMCAACAAAAAATTTCAAAAAAYTAGAAGATATTAATAAAGAAAGTGCTGGTACTATTTTAAGAACCCTGTATATAACCTTCTTTGCTATATATTCACTTTCAGAAGTCAAAATGGTCATCTAATTAGTTTCTCCACTAYCTGATAAATACTTTTTAATGAAAGACTGACACATAGGAGAACATAAAAACATTTTATCTAGCTAATGCGAACAAAAAATTAAGCATAACAGTCCATGTGTAAAATAAATCCAGTCATGTGGGTCAAGTGTTCCCTGTGTGCACAGGATTTTCAAAGGGGTCATGACTAGGTAATTTTTATTATAATGACATTTTAATGCAAGCCTTCTTTTCTTAATGATATTTCTTTATATTTGTGAAGCCAAAATCTTGTGAAATAGACAACTGCACGAAGTCAACACCATCCTGAGCAAAGTGAAGCAGGAAAGAGGAAAGCAGGCGAATGAGTAACATGTGAGCAACATCTAGTGGCTGACATCTCATTATGAAGYCTGGAGGCATTGGGCATTATTTTAAGCCAATTTTTGATACTGAATGCTTCTGTGAGGAAGTGAAGCATAGGAGGGGAAAAGACAGCACTGACTGCTCGTGCAACCTCTGCACTAAAAGTTCCCAAGAGCTCCTCTTGACTCTTTCTTCACCTTGTGGCCTCAGGTAATAAACTGCATTTTAAGGATAAGCCAATACCTGCTCATGACTGTACTTTAGGTTCACTGGAAAGAGGATGTGACACAAAGCCATTTTTTTGTATTGTGCATTACAGAACTGTGACTCCATTTCTAGAGTGAGCTGGAACTTGTCTGTAACAGCCCTTTCCAGATGTGTGGTAAAAAGAAGTGGGRAATAAACCCCATCCTTGATTTCTGAGAGGAATTTTCATTCTGTCTGAGCAGCTTCTGAACTCACATATCAACCACAGGTTGTACAAACAAGGAAAATGATCCGACTATAATACTTTATTATGTTCCTGCCTCTCATGCCTTCTCTTCATTGAAGACACAAAACTAGTGATATTTTAAAGATCTAGACATAGATGATTTAAAGATAGCTGTTTTAAAGAAATTTCTGATTACTTCATATTGCCACAGAAACAGGCAATCCAAGTAATTGAATAGCCCATAACCTTGTCACCTCATCCCACTGGAGAAACAGCAATTGTAGAGAATGAGAACTCAGTGTTCTTCTACCTAGCAGGAGGAAAAAGCCAGTACACTATCATGAATATTTTTGCACCTTATAACAAAAACAATATATTGCATACAATAAAACAAAAACAAAATTACAACCAAAAAACCCAATATATTGCATACCCATATGTCCTGGGACAACACTTAAAGCAGTGTTAAAAAAATACACTGAAAAAAACATTGTATGCTCTGTGCAACAATTCTATGCTATCTCATTTCAAAAATTTTTCAGATGTATTAAATAGCTGATTCTCCATGTGTAGAAAGTAGGAAATATTAAGTAGGAACACAGACATCTCAGCTCATAAAAAAATCTTGAAAAAAATTACAYACGTCAAYTCATGATTGTACCTTATGAGGTAAMACTGGGTGCATAMTTTATTCTGAAGTTACAGTTTTTTCATCAAGAATGTTGGTTTTTCCTACACTTTGTCATTATCTCATTCACAGTTCCTTCAAGCAATCATTTTCTGTTGCTACTGAACCAAATCCCACTCCTACAGATATGCTTAAATTTTTTTCTAGCTATATGCCAAAAGTGGATAACAACAAACCTTCCTTTAGCAAGATTTAGCTAAAATTGTCTTAAAGAAATCATGTAACYTCCTTGCTTAAAATATTTTATATTTAAACTCTATCTTCTACTACCACTTTTTGAGACAGGATACTGCTGTAACATTAATATCTTTGAGTACATATTATAATGTTCTTACCTTCTTATTTTTTCAGTGGATTACTGTACACAACTTTGTCACTGGAGTATTGCATTCCTCTGCAATTAGAGAAGATCCCTTTTTCCTTCTCTTTTTCAAATCCTCTAAGTCTTATTAGAAGTTGAGAGGCAGGTCTGTGAAGACTGTGGTCCGGAGAGTCAGCACACAGTCCTCACTGAGAACCTTGGAGAAATGGTAAGTCTCCCCCTGCAGTTACATAAGTGTGCTTGGAGACAGAAGTCTACATGACTTCATTGACCTATTCCATATGATGGAAGCCTTCTAAAATAAAAGAATTATACGAGCTGCTGTCAAAGGACACAGCTTTTGCACTARGATCAGTTCCTGTGCAATSAATCACAGGTTCAYTTTGCYGGGTTTCGATGTACAGAAACAGACYTGTTTGTCAGACACTCTTACTGAATGTCCAGGTAGTATGTCAGTGTTTGTCAGARTRTTTTTCATAGTCCAGWGGGACAGCTGARCACCAGSACCTATTCTGTTCCCTTTGGAAATSCTGAAACCACAAGAGAAGCAAAAAAACAAGGAGACAATGGAACAGTTTTGGAGGCCCCTTGTGCGAGTCATAACTCTCTAGCACAAAGCTGGACAGATTCCCACAGGTCTCACTCAACCCTCCTTAGCTATACAGATRTTATATTTTGTGAAAATGCACGCCAACATTTCAAACAGTTTCTTCTCATTTAAAATGCAAAGGCCTCTCCCCATGCTGCTAAGCCCATCAGTTTGGCAAAAACACAATTCGGGGAATACATCCTTTAATTTTACAATACATTGAACACAACACCTTTTATTCCATYTTACCCTGCTTTTGGGAAAACAGCTCTGCTTGTCTTCAGCAAACAAAAGTAATTGAAAAGCTATTTAGAAACTTTCCTTGTTTCTTGTATGCCCTCCTGGCAAGCTTTAAGATGTGACCAGCTGCAGAAGGCTACCAGGTGATTTAATTAAACAGTTGTCATGCCCATGACAAAAGCTTTCCTGAGAAAAAGGAAAATACTTCTGTATTAACTCTGAACTGTGAACTGCTATCTTTCGACATCCCATTGTGTCATGGATTTAAAAGGAAAACTGGGAACATGGCAGTCCCACTCTGCATGAGAGGCTGAACAAGATGACCTCCAGACCRCCCCATCATTTTTTAATTCTATGAGATAATCCCACACTGACTCTCCAGGCTCATGAATCAGCCCATAAAGGAATCTAGTTAGAAGCAGAATTCAGGACCTGAACAGACTCCCAGAACTGTAGTTTCCTTCATCTCAGATCCTCAGAATACATCACCAAATTGCCTCCTAGCCTCAGCTGTCATTTTTAGTCTTTCATAGAAAAGTTCTGAGCGAACTCAGAAACAGGCCACTCATTTTTCTGCAGGCATCTGCCATATCTATAAATTCCATATCTGTGGAATTTATGCCATATTGGAAGGCTTTTATTAAAGGGTCAACAACCTTATCAGGCAATGCCAAAGAAATATAATCAAAGACCAACCRCACTAAATTGCAATAGATTCTAAATTACACGTTTTGCACTTTCAAAAGGTGATTCAAATTCTTCTAGCTCCTCAGCTGACATGTTTAAAATTGGTGCTTCAAAATGCCTGCCTTTTAGCACCCAGATRCTGACCTTAAACCTATTATTTGTGCAAAAAGAAAAAAAAGAAAGGAAAATGCAGGAGGGAAAAAGAAGTATTACCTGAGGAAAGACTGTAGTAAAATAGCAGGATAAAGGGAGAAACAGAAAAAAAAATAGAAATGTTCAAAAAAAGGGGAAAAAGCAATTAAAATGGAAAGATAATGGGGAAGGTGAATGGAAATGCAGCAAAGCTAATGCAAAAAAACTGCCCTATTGAAAATATTTGTTTACTAGAGGAGGTACATTTTTCTCTATATATTCATGTTCCATATTTAATATCAAGGTGATACTTTGAGACAATATTCAACCAATAGAAATATGTCATAGTTCCAATTGTCAGTCTTAGTTCCTATTATCTCTGTGCGTTCACTTTTTTTTTTCAAGTTTGGACTGTTTGAGATATGACAGAATACCCAGAAATTCTCTTTAGGGAACTTGTTCCTTGGAAATTTTACCATCAAAGAAAACTGGTATACAACAGGATAGAAGGAGGAACTATGATTTTTGTATCTAAAAGATCATTGTGTCATACACTTCAAGAGAGTCCAAGATTAAAAAGAAAKGCTTGGGAAATCTTCCTGATGTGTGTGAGTACTTGATGAAAGAGACTGGAGAAGATGGAGACAGAYTCTTCTCAGACATTCCAGTTAAAAGACTAGAGACAATAYGYGTAATTTAAAATACAACAAATTCCATTTAGACCTAGGAATTGCCCAGAGGTWGTGGAGTCTCCATGGCTGGAGATAATCAACTGTGCAAGGCCAAAGAATAACAAAGACAGGACTAGGCACACTCAACGTCCCTTTCCAAGCTCAAATATTCCCTCATGTTAAGAGACTGGGAGGGAAATGGGTCTTTGGGGAGTTCTGTTTGGAAGTAGACTGAATCTAGATTTCTCTGGCAAAGCAGCAGRATAGAAGAGCAAGAAGAAGAAAAGTGTGGGAAAGTGGACTACATGATAAAAGATACTTGGATTTGGATAAATCTTCAAAGCACTTCTAAGAGGTGATTCGAATAAAGTGGCTTTGCTATGAGAATTGAGCATGATTACATTTGGTGAAGATATCATACCCTAAAATACATGTGAAATCTCTGGTTTTGTTTCAGAGAACATCAAAGAAAGGGTTGTTGCATGAGGGGGGCAGAGCTGTGCACACAGAACCCTGACATGTTGAGACTTACTGGGTTTGATGCTCAGCTTTGAAGACTTTATTTTCATTAAATTTTCCCCACTATACTCTATGCAATATCCATGGAGTGTTCATAAACTGAAACTATTTTCAAAATTAATTTTGATTTTTTTTTTACTAAGCCATCAAAAAGTACATCCATGAGCAAAGAAAAAMATAACTATTCTATTCTTTAGTTCCAATATTGATATAGTTATTAATGCACATGTTTCTTATAATCCTATTGTCAGAACTTAGTTGCATGATTCATTTCCAGAATAAAAGCAAATTTTCTCTTCAGCCTCTGGCAAAACATCGACACAGAGAATTTCATTCCCATCCTTTACATTGGCAGGGAACTGACCCATAATAAAGGCTATAATGCAAATTATTTTATAAGAGTAAGTAATGTCAACAACCCCCCTTCCCAAGTATTTCAATTTGAARTATGGTTTGAAATGCTGAAGCTTCAATTTATTATCCCATTTACTGAGCAGAAATGTCTTGGGTGCAATAATAAAGTGCAGTTTGCTTTTACAGCAGTATAAGATTCTCAGTATTAACTCTAACACAGGAACATTTTTCCTTTTTTGGATAATACTCATCTTTGCAAAGACATTTGCCACAACTGAATCCTTCTAGAAAAGTACTAAAAAAAATTTCGACTTCAAGTCAATCATCAGTCATGTGAGTAAATGCTAACTGAATTTGAAAGAATGAGTTAGAGAACAAAACATTTTTTTTTAGATTTTGCTCTTTTTTCTGCCATGAAAAGATAATACAGATAAAACAGTCACACTGAAACAGGCATAAGAGTGAGAGATGTYAAAATAAAGACAAAAGTATATTGGCATGTTGCTGTGGTATTTCTGTCTAGAAAATAGTTCTTTTGYTTTTAGAAGGAAATCCTCCCCACACACATACTGAAACAGATGAKAGYGACTCCTAGAAGAGCAAAGAATTCAATCAGTTATGTGAAGGTCCATTAAAAATACCATGTTCTTGAAAGATGAATTCAGTGTACGATGAAATATTTAACAWCTCTATTTTTGCCCCAGATGCATCTGAGATAAGAAACAAATTCAAAGAGTTTTATCCTACATGACAGGCAGAGACTAATGACTCATTTCCTGACACCATTGAAATTAGCATTAATATTTATCTTGCAAAATGTGTAGTAGCAAACTTTGGGTTTATAATCTATTTAAATTCAATTAAAGTGTCAACTAATAACCAGAATTAATTATTCTGAAAGCATACMTCCAGTCAAAGGTCACATTCAGTGAGTCCTGGTGTTCTGTGGCATTTTGTACACTGAGATAAAATACTTTGTGGCTCCATCTATTATGAATGTAGTACTACTGTATAATATTTTCTAAGAAAAAAAGAGAAGGGAAGGGAAGGGAAGGGAAGGGAAGGGAAGGGAAGGGAAGGGAAGG